>QMFG01016864.1:17779-35328 GCA_003314545.1 Ramaria sp. MG151
CCTCATGCGCAGGCATCCCAACCGATACCAAGCCAAAGCCAATCCCCTCAAAACCAGGTAGGAACTTCGGTGCCACAGCACTCCGGTGCACAAGTCGTTCAATCAGATCCAGGTAATCCTCCTCGGTCACAGGCAGAAGCCCCAGCGCAGGAAGAGCCTTCTTCCTCTACCTGAGTAATACCTACGTCCTCAAGACAAATTAAGAATAATTCTGCGATGAAGTAACTGTATTGATCTCTATCTATTGTGTACTTTTACTGTAGATAACAGTGAATTTCGTCATTCTAAATAGATCACGTGACAGACTTCTCAAGCATTCACCTCTGCGATGAGGGTGGTATCGACTTTTTCCGCGCCTTCATCAGTTCAACACTCAGTTAGGTGCAGGTTGGATACGTCTGAGTTTTACTACCTAGTTGTTGCTTATTCCAGCAAGCTTGATGTGTTTGCTTTGAAACCGGAAGGGGCAAAGCTACAGTGCAGCCTGGAGATATGGGGGGCTATATCATCTCTCGCAGTGGTGCATCACATGGTGAACAACGCGTCGCAATGTCTCAGTAGTTGATTTTAACATCACTATAGGATGCTCCCGATACTTTGCTAGTGACTACAGAGACACCCGATCCTCTTGCTATACTTCTGGAGTATGTGCCGGCTATGGAGGGTAGTCAAACCTTCCTAAGAGAATATAGCCAGCTGTCTCTCCGGTCATCACATTCACGGACTATGGAATTTTTTGAGGGTGCTGTAGTACACCCCAGTGGAGACGTTGCTATCGTGGCTACTTACATCGGGAAGCTAAAAGCTCTGGTCTTGAAAGACACGCAGCGGAGAAGAAAACCGATCGAATTCGATTGCATGTGGGTGCCATTTCTATTATTTTAACTAGGATGGTATCTAATACATCCTCTACAGTCTAACCGAACTGAATGTTCTCTCAATCTGCTATCTCCCTGTTCCTGTCGTATCCCAGACGTATGTTCTAGCAATTCTACACCGAGATTATAATGGGACAATCCAGCTACTTGCTCGCGATTTATCCATCCAAGAACAAGAACTATCTATCGAGCCCTCAAGTGCCTTCCCCCAGATTACAATAACCGAGGAAAACTCCAACACTCTTGTGCCCATACCTGTGTCAGGTGAAGGACCCGCTGGAATACTCGTCCTCGGTGGACAGAACATTTTGTTCTTCCCCGTGGGAGATCGTGAGCCTGCGGACAAAGGCAAAGGAAAGGAAAGGGGCACGAAACCAAGGGGGCGTTCGAGAAAGATCGGTTCTGGCACCAGCGGCATAGACGTAGTTGCTGAGTCTCAAGTGGATGTGGCTTGGCCTCTATGTGATATCTCAGCGTGAGCACATGCAGTCGAGCTTGAGTGTGCTTACTTACACTAAATCACCCGTGATATAGATGTGCTCTGATAGATTCTGATGGATCTAGAATTTTACTAGGGGATGCTTTCGGAAAATTAAGCATTCTTTCCCTGACAAGAACGTGTTCCGAGGCATCTCTCACACTTGTTCGACTTGGGGAGGTTCGCCTTTTGTTGTTCTGAGTTTCATTTATCTAAAATATATTTCTATAGACATCCCCGGCTAGTACTATCACTTACCTTGACTCTGGTGTGATTTTTGTTGGTTCACATTATGGCGACTCGCAGTTCGTTCGAATTACAGCTTCTGTGGACCCCATAACCGGGATCCAACTAGATGTTATAGATGCCTTCAAGAACATCGCTCCTATAATGGACGCAATATTCGTTGACGCTGAGAATTCTGGACAAGTTAGTAGCTATCGTTGCCTGTACTGCGAATGGTTTAGTAACTATATTCAGGCTCAGATAGTTACTTGCTCTGGGGCCTTTACTACAGGATCATTAAGAGTTATACGGAACGGTGCTGATCTAGAAGAACTGGCAGTTGTGAATGATATGGTTCATGTCAAGCACTTGTGGCCATTGAAATCCAGCTACGAGGCGCAGTGCGTATCAATAATCACTGTATTTTCCATTCGTCTTTAACAAAGGTGTGGTCAAGAATGGATGACAAGCTTGTTGTGTCCACCCTAAAATCCACGCGATTTTATTCTCTCGTCAACTTCGAGCATGATAGCATGGATGAACTCGATAAAGATAGTTGTCCAGGTTTCTCAGAGGAGCCTACTCTTGCAATAAGCAACATGGCCTCTCTTGTTCTTTCCACAAAAGGCCACACCGATCAAATATGCTATGATGATAGCCAATACGTGGTGCAAGTTACCTCTACATGTGCTCTGCTGGTCAATTTATTCACTGGTATGCGGGATTCAATGTGGGAAGGAGAAACCGATATTGTTGCGGCCAGCACTAATGCGTCCCAAGTAGCCATTGCGTTGAAGGGTCGCAAGCTGGTCATACTCTCGGTCAAAGACGGACGGTTGGTTGAATTGCGGTCCGTGTCTACATTGATACATTGATACACTATCATTTATTTATTAAGTATAATATCTTACTAGTTCTCGTGTCTTCGATGATGGAGAGATCTCGACTGTGACAGTACAACCGTACGATCCGTCTCTACCATTCTCCAACTACGTCGCTGTAGGCTTTTATGAGTCTAATACCGTAAGCATTGTACACACTGCAGAGCTCACGCGTCCTCTCCTCCCTTCCGTCTCGTTGCCTCATCTACCGGTCTCTCTCCTCCTCTGCCAGTTTGGTATTGGCGGGGTAAGTCGCAGGCGTCCCATAGGCCATTCGAGTCACCCCACCCACATTCTGGTGGGTCTTGGTGATGGAAATTTACACGTGTATAACTTGAATGTTGTTGATGGTCTCGCCAATGCGGGCGAGCTAAGACTTATTCCTCTTGGATCAACCAAGCCGGTATTCATGACGTCGATTCACTCTCCACCGAGGGAAGGTGGTACTAGCCAGCGGAGTGTTTTGGCCTTCGGGAGTCGACCGGTCGTGCTATACTGGGATAGTGGTAGACTGAAACATTCCCCTTTGGTCCGGAAGGTTAGTTTCATTTTGTAGATCTACGTTCTTATTTTGTTCGGATTCTCAAATACGAACAGGGTGTTGGCGCAGCATGTTCTCTTAATTCTAAGGACTTCCCTTCTTCAATTGTATTTGCAGTCAACAATGAACAAGACGGGAAGGTAGATATGACTAGCTTGCTCATTGGAAGAGTTCGCGAGTTGCAAAAGTTGCATATCCGAACGGTATCAGGTTTTACTATTTCTATCTCTCACCAATAACTCATTGTTGGTCCCCACATTCAGATTCATTTTGGACTAGACAACCCGGTTCGTGTTGCTCATCTTCCTCAGCTCAAAGTTCTCGGTGTCGGGTGTCAACGAACGCAGCCATACCGAGTAGGCGAATATGCGCTGGAGTCATGTTCATTCAAAATCATCGATGACACAACCTTTGAACGTGGAGCACTCTTATTTACCATAGATTTACATGGTGCTGATATGAAATTACAGAGCTAAATCACTTTCCATGCGAGACAGACGAAGAAATCACTGTTGTTCAAACGTTGTCGTTGTCCCTCGACGATAAACAGTTTAATGGTCATAATAAGCCCTACCTTGTGGTTGGAACACAGTATCACCAACCTGAAGAAACGGAAGCTCACGAAGGCCGGATTATGTTGTTCGAGGCTCGTGACCCGTGGCTCCCTGAACCCCATGTTTCTCGGCCAGATGCTAAAACCGGTCGTGGAAAGGTTGGTTTGGCGACTTCTACTAAAGTGAAAGGGTGTGTCTTCGCTGTTGCGGAAATCAATGGGCAAATTGCTGCTGCGATCAATGAGTCCGTGAGTTAATCCTCGACGGCCTTGGACTTCAGTCCTCAATTGTATCCAGGTATATATCTTTCGATTGAAAATAATACCGGAGTCTGGGACGATGCCTTTGACTCACACGTCTGGCATCGTGCTTGAAGTAGCGGCGAGATGGACGCACAACTATATTGTTTCGAACGTCGTTACTCGAGGCGACAGGATATACATTGGCGATGCTATCAGTTCGCTGTCAGTCATCCAATGGGACCCATCCAGTCAGAACTTACGAAATGTTGCCCGAGATTATGCCCCTCTGTGGCCAGTAGCTATTCAGACGTTTGACAGGAACAATATCGTCGGTTGCAATGTATGGCAGTATTGTTTTCTTAGCTTTCACTCCAACTGATAAGTCCCGAACGAAAGAATGACTGTAACTTGTTCGTATACAATACGAACGCTGCGGAAAATAGGCTGGAACAGGCAGGTAACTACTATTTGGGTGATTGCGTTAACAAGTTTCTTCCTGGTGCGTAGTTTTTGAAACAATTTATCTGTAATTTACTTATCTTATATAGGCACTCTTGCTTCACAACCTGAGTCAAACAAGGCAGTGAGACCCGAACAAATGTTCATGACATCAAACGGTCGCATTGGAGTGATTTCCGAACTTGACGACCAAATATCTTTACATATGACGGCCCTGCAACGAAATCTAGGGTATGTCATATCAGGGCCAGGAGATGTAAAGCATTCGAAGTGAGTGGTCAGAAGTACTCCTTCGTTCTGGTCTTTAAGTTTTGTGCTACTCAGATGGCGAGCACCAAAGAATTCCCGAGGCGTTTCGGATTCTCTCAGTGAAGCATCTGGATTCCTTGATGGTGACTTCCTCGAGCGTTTGTTGGACTTTGACAACGAATCCTCGGAAACGCGGAAGGCTATGAATGGTAATACCAACGCTGAAAAGCTCACTATTTCTTTCTCCGAAGTTGTCAGTGTATTAGAACAGTTGCAGGCTGTGCATTAAGCCGGATTTCTCAGCTGTATATCATTGAAGCAAGTATTGTGTTGTATTGTATAGCGGTAATAATGACACGCCCATTAAAGTTATACACGGATCCGGAGCAGAGCATTGTGGCTCAGAATTCCCGCGGTGTGTATAATCACGTGATAATATATATGTAATTGAATAATCAGCAAACCGTTAACGTCTCAACGATAAGTCATGAACCGGGACCAATCTGATCCTCCATGTCCTGACGATGTACCAACGAGAAGGAGCTCCCCACTGTCGCCGTCTACCACAAATAGCAACGCCGCTGTCAGCGTTATTCATGAAATGAAGGAGGGTATAGACACGCCTTCTCACAATTCGTCTCCAGCTCTTACTTCGATCTTATTATCACCTTTGGAAAACAGTGCAGTCAGACCACGCTCCTCTGAAGGCAGAGTGACATCATTGAATCTACCCAAGCGTACCTTACATTCTTCACGGAGTCCTATACATTCGCTGGGAACGTCTAGAAAGCGTCTTGTTCATAATGGCAGTTTGACCAAAAACGATGAGGACGGCCACAGTGACAAGAAACCAAACGTGACGATAGATGATGAACTCTTTAACTTCGGGCTGGGAGATGAGCTAGCATGTTAGTAAAAGCCATTTTCTTCACTATTCTTTACCTGATTACTTTCACATTGTAAAGTAGTACCAGAAGGTACGCTCTCTGCTAAACGCACGTCCAGAGTGGAATGTATGTTTGGCATATTCTAGATCCTCAGATCAAGGAGGATGTACAAAAAGTCCTGAAAGCCAAAGCTTTGCGCGAATCTCGCTCACGCCAGGAAGCCATAATGCCGACTTCCCAGACCTTAAATATGGATTCTTCGTGGGTAGGACCCAGCGAGGATGTAACTACTAGTACACAAGCCGCGACTTTACCATATCCTGCCATACCTCCCAGAACGGTGATCTCTGCATCTACACGTCCTTCTTCCTCCCCGAAGTCTACACAGACAAAGCTCACATTCCCTCATGTCCATTCCCCGGCGCGCTCAATAGAGTCTATCTCATCGTATGGGTCCCCGAGACGCACTCCCCTTCCTGTTTTGATGACTTCTCACGATGGAACCACCTATCTTGATTGGTCTGGTGCCCCCCCACCACATGGTACGAATGACAAGGAGAAATCTTTGCTAGGTAGAACGTTTTCTTTGACGAAGCGTAGGTCCAAGGGGATAAATCGAATTAGAAATATGACTGGTCGGAATTCTCTCGATTTTAGGGCGAGCGAAGGAGAACTACATGCAGGTGAGCTAAGTTTTCTCATAGCCATGGTTCTTCTATGTATCGTATTGGTACTTGAGCCCTGCAAGTCGTTGACATGCGTTCTGACCAATATGTTATTCAGCAACATTAGATAGTATCCGACGCACTGCTAGGCGGGATACGCTGTCTCGCGCTGAAAAGACTAGAGATGAACTCGCGCGGCAGTATGCGTTTCTCAGCTCTCACAAACCTACGGGTGAGCCAGAACTGGATATTCTGGACGTCATCAAGTCGCGTGAAGACCATACGAGCATCCAGACGCCGTGGCTGGCCTGGTGTCGACGGCTTCTTCTAAGTCAGCAGAAGACAAGCGTATGGACAATCACCGCAGACTCTATCGAAGAGTACTTTCGGGCGTCTGGCCGCCATCCTTCTCGTCCATCTGTTGCGCCTTCAACATCCCCGGGTCTGTCGGTGACTCGATCACATTCTCCCGTGTTTGGTTTCTCTTCTCCGTTTTCGCCACCGCATACTTCGCTCCCTGCGAGTACCGTCGGCAATAATGGTGTACTCCACAAAAACCGCGGACTTCTGGAAACAAGTCAGTCGCTATCTGCCAACCCAGTTGCTGAAGGCGTCGGTACACCTCCACCCCCGCTACCTACACAATCACATAGTCTCAGCCTAATACAACCAGCATTGGTGGACAATACCACCATGCCGCCAATCGAGCAACGTCGCTCAATTGACGTTGTGAGAGCTGAGAATGTCGGCTTCGCAAACCTCAATCATAGCCCTCGGAGTTCATTAGATCAGGGGTCGGATTCACAACCACTATTTAATCTCAGCAATGTGGAGAGGGGTTCTGTGAAGAAAAAAATCCGGGAGTCCTTGGCGGCCGAGAAGACGAAGCTCTTGCTGGAGCCACATTCGTCAACTGTACCATCCTTTACGAATCTTTTCGGAACAACGCAGTCGTCGCATGGAGTTTCCCTCACTAGTGCCCGGCTGCACTTGGGTGTAGGGAACATGTTCGGGCGCAAGCGCCGCGGTGGAGACGAAACTGCTGAGGAAAACGGGCCTTCTCGATCGAGTGTGAGCGATGAGCGTGACTCTACAAAGGAGGGAGAAAGTACCAAGAGTGACGACGCCGCAGGATTCCGGGGGGAGTTGGCTCGTGCCGCGCCTGGTCTTGATATTCGCCTAATGTTGCGGGGTAGAGAAGCCTTCAACACAAGCGATAGCGAACCAGGTGGCGCCAACAGTGGGCTTTTGACTGCCAAAATCGGTAAAACGTTTCTAAGATCGGACAAGGATCGACCCAAGGACCAAAGTGTTGAGGATGTCACGGCACAGTTTCCACAGGAGTCAGTTTCTGGAGGAGAGCAATGGCGAGTTGACGCTTTAGCCGCCCCTGGATGGTCCTCAAAGCGCGGTGTGAGACGTGCGCGGACGTCTGTTTCCCAAGAGGTAGGAAAGGAGAAGTTGCAGCAGATACTTCGGAAGCATGCAGAAGAAGAAGAGCGCCAGAAAGATATCTACAAAGCTCGAGAACTGCTTCTCATAGAGGCTAACGATCACAACCGAAGGATAGCTCGTCTTCTTAAGATCATCTGCGCTTCAATAAAGGAGCATGAGGATGTCCGCTTGGAACTATCCCAAGCCGTCGGCCTCCAGTACCCGGGGATTCCCCTAGATGTTTTGGATGCAACTTGTGCAGACCCAGCGATTACCCTCCGTCATGGAAAGGGTTGTCACGCGGTAGAAGATTCTCATCTGCGATTTCACAGCCAGCAATCTGTCCTCATGTCATATCTGTCGATTCCCACGACCTCACCTGAACAAGTATCTTCATCTGACTTTGGAGAGCTAATTTATGAAGTGGATGATCTATGGCGAAGCTTACAAGTGAAGACTGAAGAACTTGAAAAGCAAGCTGAAATGATAAAGCCAGCTGTAGACAGGGCTGTCAGACACATGAGAGATACACAGATCGAGTACAATTCTACCCAGATGCTAGTGGAAACAGATTATCAAGAAGTGAGCCGTCTACTACTGTTTAACGCAACCCATGTCTCTGACTTTGCCACAGCAGTCCCGACTCCTGGACCTGGAGACGATCATAACTGAGTCTCGAGCTCCTCGTGGATGGCTAGAATTTGCTGCTGTGTGGATTCCGGAACATGTCCTAGAGTTCATCGGGGGATTTATTCGATTTTTCGGTGTCCCTATTAGCGAGAAGTTCATTCGACCATTCCTCTGGTATTTTTTTCGCGACCGGTACTACTGGAAAATATATTCAACCGAGCCTCCACCGAGCGCACGGGCCTGGTACACTCGGGTAGGCTATTGGGTTGTGATTTTTAGCATATTAGCATGGTATTCGACGGCTTAGTTGTCTCTTAGATTGCTTGCTTTGGGCTTTATTCTTGCATGTTATTCCAACTGTGTTACCCACCAGACAGATCAGCCTGACATAGACATCAAGCTAGACTCGTTCCAATAAATATGTATAATTGTATATTATTGAACTCCTTGTCTTTATCAAGAGTTAACGGATGCTTCATTATAGACATTTACCTGAGCATCTGGCCGATTACCATTGGCTAGTCCTATGCTTTCAGGAGGGGCATCCTCTCCGAGATTCAGAGTCCTTTTGGGTTCAATTATAGGAGTAGGGCCAGTAAAATCTTTTCCCGTCATGCGGGACAGCGTGCCGAGATCTTTAATAAAGTCGAGGATTTGAAGCATTGAGAGAAGTTATGAGTGGTATAACTTACCAACAGCTACACTATTCTTTAATGCGTCGTCGATGAGTCTGGGATGCTTCTTATCTTCGGCTTTAAATTTGTTCTTGCACATTCTATATGTTCGTCCTGGTAGGACACGAGCTATCAGGTCATAATTTTGACCAAATTGTCTGAGCGCCTGTAAAAGTCATGACTATCCCATCAGATGCCAGAGGCAAGACGACAGACACACATCATAGAAGAGTGCTGTATCTTCCTTGCCCCATCGGACAGCCCTCCGCTTGGACCAGCTGCTGTTGTTGGTGAATTTACTCTGATCCGATTCTTCAACGTGACTGTACGCTTCGTCTCTGAACTCCGGATCTGCCGCACGATCTACCTGTAAGCTGTCCACGTCCAGAACCACTTCACCATTAGCGCCAATGCGGACTTGTGGTGCGTAATGCGACGCTTTCAACGACTCTGTGTATGTGAAATCGTCCGGATTCTCCCCATCGTTCTCAGCGACACTTTTTTCCGCCTCAGCATTAGCTGCCTCTCCTTCATCACGTAAAACTGGCTTTGGCGCTCCCTTCCTCGCACCGATGCGACCAGTTTCTCGTTCTTCCTCGTCTACTTCTGCAATGGCACGGACACGCTCTTCCTTTGCACGTTTTCGTGCGTCCGCGTATTGTATTTGACTGGATTCCCAGCGTGAACTGAGTCTACCTGACCCAGGATCGTCACAAATCGCGCTCATCTTTACCTGAGTAGGGTCAATGGGCTCTGCTGTCCCTTGGGGATCGGCCACTTCCACAGCCGTCCCTCTTCGACGCCGCTTTTTCCGATTCACAGAAGATTCGGCTGGTAAATCGCTTGTTTCTCCAGTATCGCTTGTCTCTGCGTCCTGGGTCTGCGCCCTCTTTCTTTTCTCATTTTGAGACGCTTCCTCCACGCTCCGGGATGGCTGAATGATGCAGGATGGTATAGGGCTAGGTAGGATAGTGTTTGAAGAAGAAGCGACAGGCGCTGTAGGAGACAAGCTTGATATTGGAGCTATAGAAGGTGTACCCTCCAGAACGCTAGTGGGTGGGGGTATAGAAGTACCCGGGTCTGTGGATGGTCTAGTACGTACATCCTGGGGAGCTGGAGTGGCGGACGGACGTCCTTTCGACTTTAAGATAGGCTTAAATTTTGGCCCGCCTTTCTCTGGAAGCAAGTATAAACTATTTACTTATTAAGAAGATCTCAGATACGCACCAACACGGGTCGACATGCCACAAGTCGACAAGTAATCTGGAAGCCTTTGCCAAGGTTCACAAACAAAATAGAAGAGTTTTGAGAAAGGTTTGTTATAAGCCGTTTGTGCTTAAAGCCAACTGAATTCGACAAGCTAGTTGTGACTGTCACGTGAGAATGACTCAAGTCGTGAACGTCTGTCTGACACTCCGTTGTTCTTGTAAAGGAGTCTTGTAAGGCAAGTTAGTTGTGTGGTCCCTGGGGAAAGGACATGACAGAATACCCGTATTTTCTTGCTTTCCCGTATCATTTCTGACAGTCATCAAGTTTCGACTACACCAGGTTCTTTAACGCCTCTCGAGCTTACGTCCAGATGCTAGAGGACATACAGTCTCTCTCTCAGAAGCGCAGCGCCTTGAACCCGAGGCTGCGACTCACCTCGGGTTTCGTAACTTTATCGCTCATTGTAAACCTTAACCAGACAATCGCACATGCCACCGTGGATGGCTCAAGGCGAAGCCTAGGGAACCAAATACGAGCAAGGGGACGCGAATGATGATGATGATGAAGCCTTACCACCAGAAGTGAATCAAGTCGGGAAGCTTAAAGGGATGTAAAAAGTTTCAGCTTGGAACAAAGTGTATTACACCATGCACGTCGCTCCGGTCGTGACTTGACGCACAAGGCTGTATATAATATACCGAACCAAGGTATTCTTTTGCATATACAGCAGCTAAGCCATCCATCCCATGGATTTCATAGACTAAGCTCCAGGAACTTCATCGAATGAGCGAGAAGTATGGGATGGATATTACGACATTGGTACCTAGACATATGCCGAAGCGGTTTGTGCTATCATTGAAAGATGACTTCTGTGGTCGTACTCTCAGTAGGGACGAGAGCGGAAGTACGTCCAATTCGCTTTAAGCTGTCTCTCCGCCATATTTGGACATTTTTGGTCTCACACAGAAGATCTTGTAGCAGTCGTTTCTTTGCAACACTTTGGTAGTCATTATTGACGACAATGCCGATGTTTGGGAAACGACGCCCAAACTTACTCAAAGTACGACCATCTAAGTTTGTCACTGTTCCACATGCCTATGCTCAAGTTTACCCTGATCCACAGGACGATTTCTTTGTGGGTATTGGTGACATTAATTCGACATGTTTACCCAAAGCACCGTCACTGGTGCCTACAGCCCTTCCTGACCATCCTAGCTTGCCACGATTCTGCATTACTCGTACAAGCTGTTTCACCAGAGTCATCCATTAAAGCTGAAGCCGAGGCTGATGCTGCATTTGCGAGCCAGAATTGCATGGCAATCAAGCAAGTTGCGGCGTGGGTGGAGGGGCCACAAGAAGCAGATGCTCCTGGACGACGGTGTGAAGACTAAGAGAAGAGAAGAGGACGTGAAAGCGGAATGAACGGCGAAGATTCTGAGGGTGAAAAAGTTTAAGACAAAATGCGGCGCCAAAGAAGGTACTTTTGAAGAACGACGACACTGAGCTGGACCGAATTTCCAGGTCATTTCGTATCATATCATTGTATGATCATCGATGTTGATTTCATGCATATACTTCGTGAAGTACAGAAGTAGTTTTGTGACGCTTACGATTCCCGATTACCTGATCAGGCTGATACCTAGGTGGTACAGGAGGAATACCACGACGTTGTCGGACGGGAACGATTCCCCCAACATGGACCATCATGAAAGAAGTGTTTCAATGGACCCCTGTTGCAAGTAAAGGTGTTTTAATATCGATCGTTTCACAGACTGAGGCTCATCATAATTTATACCAACACCCCCGCAGGTGACCACGGAGGATGATGTATACGAAGGCTGTAACATTCCAGTCAACAGATCCATGATCACAACGCTACATCCTTCCACGACATTGAGGTGTTTCATCTCCTTATAGGGGACCCTGAAATGTACCCGAATCCTTTGGGTTTCATTCCTGAGAGATCTGTCCCGGATAAAAAGGGAGCACGTGGACAGACACCCTGCAATTGGTGGCACATTCGGTTTGGCAGATGGTCGATTTCCTTGTCAACCGTTGCGCCAAACTTGAAATCTTCTAGCGCCTGCTCTGGTCGTCCCCCTACTGATGCATCTGTCTGGACGGATGCAGCGTCAATCCTTGTCTAACCCGACAAACGCGTTAGACTAGTACAGTTACGAGATTGATGTCAGTTATGCTCGTGATCCAGCTCTTGGAGATTGTAGGTGAGCGACAAAGTTACGTACGTGTGCTACTTTATCTGCACCGCGATTCATTCACGTCTTCGAGTGCTTGATTACCCCTCGCACCAGGGGACACTATGACGATCAGATACACGGAGCAAAACTGGATACAACCTTTCCTGACATGTAGCTGGCGTCTGAAGTTGAGAATGTTACAGGACTGCAGATATAGAGTAATATGCGCTGAAGGGACCCGAGTCAATTTGGCACAGCATGGCGCAGTTGAAAGTCATAAAGAGTTTTATTAGTTGAGCTTTTGATGTGATCATAATGACAGGGTTTTCATTCGAAAAGTAACACCAAAAAACACGAGTAGTCCCTGGTGATCATCGAGGAGATGAAATATGCCTGGTCTATCTGTGCCCGTATGGTTATAACCCATGGATCACATTAATTAATGACATCACACTTCTTTCATCTCCGCCCGAACTTCTCTGTGGCACCGCAATTGGGCTATTCCACAGATGCGCATTGGAGGCCCAAGGCTCTGATGCACCATTTGTGGCTTCACCTGTTCTCGCTTGTGCTTTCGAGATAGAGACCCATGACCAGCCTGCCAGTGGCAGTGGTCTTCTGCGAATGTACCTGGCATACTCGGTAGGGTATGCATTTCTTGATTCCCCGTCACTCAATTGAGGAAGCACACCGCCATGCGAGCCAATTTAAGGACGATACATGGGCACATCCAGCCCGGGAGGTGCGGGACGTGACCATGGACTACTCTGTTTGACTAGAGTCTAGAGATACTGTTCGCAGTGTTTTCCAATGAGTCGACGCTGCAACAGAAGTGCGGTCCTGTCGTGGGACCAGCCAGTCTAAATAATGGGTCCGGTGTGAACAGCATCGATAGATACCGTGATGCGTTGGGTATCGCCGTACTTTAAAGGCAAATGGATATGATGAGTGTCATCTCCCAAGTGTGCCCGTTGACAACAGGATACATCAATTTTTGGATCATCCCCAAAGAGAATCATACATTGGGGCCCACGGAGCTCACGGCATGGAAGGTTAGGCTGTCACGTTACATACTCCGAAGCGCACTTAAGACTTAACTGACCGCGAATTTGTCTTGGCGTCCGAGTTCCAAGTTCTGTACGCTCATGTGGATGAGTGGTCGATAAGTCGTCCCCGAGACAGTACCACACCACCATATGCACCGTACATGGGGAAGCAGTTTGGTGACCTTGCAGCAGCTTCCTCAGCAACGCACAACTCCACCGAACGGTGCTCAGCGTCCAAGGGCTTCCCCACCTGCACCCAGAATCTTCGTTAAACCTTCGAAAAAGGCAACTCTGTCGTCGTGCTATTCGTATTTTTTCACGCGAACAGGTTATACTGGATCAACAATATGGGGTCCGGGTGCTCTCACAGGCAAGGTAATGAAGCGTCTAGGGGAGAAAGTTGAGGGGCTCGCCGAGTACTTGATCATTCGTTTAAAACTCAATCAGATCGAGAAGATGCAGCCAGGTTTTCTTGGTTCTGTCCGAGAATTGACCCGCGAAGAAACGTTGGAAATTACCGACCAGTGCGAAAAGCTGGTGGAGCTTTGCATGTACGTCACCTCAACAGTTTGAAGAACTCGTAAATTCACCCACCGTTGCAGTGTTAGAATGAACTACCGAACAGCCTTCATGAGCAAGGCTTTTGGTATCATGTTGAGCGGATTCAAACAACCTGGACGTCAAATATGGACATATCATATCGCAGAAGCCATCTCGAAACGTAGAAAAATCGAAATCTTCGAAATATTCCGGAATTGTTTTTTTCTTCTATTGTACGTAGGGATTGATTTATTCACCTAAGGGTCTTTTCTCAAAGCCATATTAGGGACGAAAGCATTTTCCGCATCAGCGGTGCTGTGGACCTCCAAACCCTCTCATTTCGGTGCCCTGCTGTCTCCCACGAGATTGCCGTGATCATATCACACCTTGCAAAAAAAGACTGCGCCCCTCGTATTGTCCTGGGTCGCTCTGAGCCTCTCAGACTTGAGGTTGGGGGCTCACCTGATCCTGAGGAGGAGGGGGATAATGTCAAGGCAAGCTTCTCCACTGTCATCATTCATGCGGGCTTCTTTCGTCTTGCCACGTGAGTGCAAAGCTTTCGTGCGTACCAACACCTGAGTAACGAGTCGCTTTATTGATATGGACAGTCATTGGGTTGATCGTGGAATGCCGCACTGGGATGTGCGCGGGAAGTCGCGCCTGGAGGAGGCATTGCAAGCTGTTGCCGATGCGCAGATTTCCTGTGGCGATCTTGAAAAGCATTCAGAGGAGGCGATGGAGCTGATACAGAAACTACGTGGAAGCAGGATGTTGTTGGCTTCTGTTCCCGAGGTGGAGGAAACGCCTGGACTGGATCTCGGGTTTGAAGCGACAAGTCAATTCGCCGGCGATGATGCTCAATGACTGGTTCGACCTTACGTATGTATAACTTTACTTCTTCATTGCTATTATCTTTCTGTAATTTTCACCTGTATGTATACGACACCGTAGGATCCATCCGTGTATCCTTACGTGTCAACAGGTCTCACTTTTGGTGTAGTAAATATTATATTTTCTGATGTACGCCGGTTACTTTTCTCTGGACAAATCGTCGGATTGGGGGAAATGTCTAAAATTTTTTTTGACCATTGCCACCAAGCGCTGCAGTAACCTGTGCAGAGCTGTGTCGTCTGACTACCTGTGCCCCTTGCCACTTCCCTATTAGAAATGCGCTAATTGTGCGTTTGGAACCGACTACCTCTCACCTTCGCGCCGGGCCATTCCACTTTGTTTGTTGTTCGCTTTATGAACCTTACTATAAGGAATATATAAGTGTGCCCCTGACACGCGGCCCGCAAATTGAAATCGTCACTGATTTCGAACACTTTTACATACAAAACTACATGTAAGACATATTTTTGTTCGGATTGGAGAATGTGGTCTTCTGTAACCGCTTCTATTTAATTAGTATTAATCCTTGTATACTACCCACAGATCTGGAAGTTTTACACACGCACTCTGAAGTATAAAACTTGGAAGAAAGACCCAGGAGTTAGCTGAGGCTTAAGTGCTTTTCAAAGTGGTTTTTTTTTTTGTATGACGAAACAGTAAACCTTGTTCAATAGATGTGTTTTCCCTTGGCGAAGCAGCTGATTTCATCTGAATTCACATCCATCAGCGGAGTGGCGGAGATTGAAGCTCACCCCGACTCTTCGTATCGATTTGACCACATGATAAAGCACTCGATAAACGCATACCTATGCAGAAAATATGCGCATTTTCATGTTGGATGAAGATATATTGGCGGAAGCTTGTATAACGTATGTAATAATTCGTATTTCGTTCCCAAGGCAAAACACTACCAAATGTTTCACAGAGTTATCGATAGAAACACGCTGTTTCTTCACGTAATAATGTCATGTTCTGCTCAAGTTGAAGCAAGACTCGTAGGTTTTCCGACACCGCCACGATATAACCACGGGGGCCATTGAACTGTACAGTAGCCGGAAGTAAAACTGGTCACGTCGAGGAAGCTACCCAAGAAATGCTAGTTGGGACCATAATGCCAGGAATATAATGCAAAGAAGAAAAGCGAGAAGGATTGAAAGGACAAGCAGACAACTTCACAAAGGGACACATACAGTAGTATCATTACAAACCACTATCATGTAGAGGGTGATCGGAGCTACCATTCTCGAAGTGTAGATGCGGGTGTTGATGGTGCTATCTTTCGTCTGACAAATGTACAGGCAGACAGGCATGAAGGAAATGTCCTTTGCTATTACCTTGCAGATGGAGAGACAGCATACCAATACATTGCAATTGGAGCTAGTCTAGACGGGGGTTGTTGTAAGAGAGCTATGCTCTCTAGTTGGAGATTTAAATTTGACTTTATTTCATGTTAGCTTAGATAATAGAGAACCACTTCCCTATCGCATAGTCATCTTCTCAGTACAACAACACGTCTTACATCATGTAGGAAAGGAAATGCAATATAAACTCAGTAGAACACCATGGAACAAGGCCAGTTTTGTCTCATCGATAAGTTTGATTTTATGTGAAAAGAAAGATAAAAAATATTCGGTAAGAATATTTCAGTAACGGAAGATAAGCACGCTTCACACGTCAAAACTAAATCTGGAGAGTGAGTTGACGAGGAGCAGGATCTGTTACGACTCCGTTGGCGACGGCATCTGAAGCCAGCCACGCTGCTCAAAGCAGGTCTAAGCACAGTAGACAACTTACTACAGTGTGGATTGTCAAAAATTAAGAGAGCAAAGCGCGGCATTAACTCGAGCCAGCTGTGAGGGACAGAAGAGAAAGATACTCGAAGCTAGAGGACTCAGTTAACTCAAGCTTAAAACAACGGACTCAGCACTGTGAGTGGCTGGCTAAAACCGACTAATTTATTTAGCTACCTAAGTGAACTGCTTATACAAGAGGAGAAGGAGCTCAGGGGTAGAAATATTTAGGGGGCAGAAATGATTAGGAACCGGCCAATGAAACTTATTTAAGACTATATTTCCCATTTCCTAACATGAATTCCCTAACATGAATATCTTAAGTCCCCTTAGAATGTACCTATGGAGTGTTGTAACAACTTAGGTCGTCCGGGAGTAACAATGCACGCGTATTCAAGCAATAAATGCAATTGTCGCCGCGTCGTTAGTAAGCTATGAGGTAGGGATACGGACGACGAAGTTAGCCAGGAATGTTCATAAGGGAGTAGGCACCGGTGGCCTTCAGGGCTGGTAGGCATGGAAGGATTGCACGGCTTCGAGCGTCGGCTCAGACGATGACACAAGGGAACACATACTTTTGAAACTTTGGACTGAAAGAAAATAAACAGAGCATTTACAGCATTTCACCAGATAATATCCGTAACTGATGTTGTGCTCCAAGTACGTGGTTCCACAAAGTGACTCGAAATATTAGCCAGAGCTAGTGGTAAAAATAGATTTAGTTTATTAGTAACCAAGTTGGGTTTCTCTTATTGATATGGTACACGAAATGTGATTTCTCCCTAGATATTGGGGAATATAAAGGTCACTTCGTCTTGATCACCTATCCTACAGCGGCCCATGTATCTTCCTCATCACGGGTTTCCGTCCGTTGTTGCCATGGACTAGGCTCCTGACTCGGTAGAACCGGTGTGTCGGCGTCGAAAACAACTTGATTTTCTGATGCAGTAGGCGAATCTGTCTCTCCGTCCACGAAGCCTGTGCTATTTGGAACTCGCCGATACCCCTCTTCCTCATTCCAGTCATCGTCATCGTCAATGTCAATGTCCAATCTCCTCGACCGGGAAGCGGCAGACAG
>QMFG01016870.1:0-10181 GCA_003314545.1 Ramaria sp. MG151
CCGAATGACTGAGGTCAGGGTCGTAAGCTATGAGGGGAAGAGATCAAACAGGAGGTATGAATAGATGAAATGTGATGGTCGGGGGTTCAGGCCCATTGGCCCGAGGTTTCGGTTGGGTTCTGACAGGCAAGTCCCCTTGAATTTTTCCCATATATCCTCCCCCCCTCTTTTCAATTGATCAATCTTCCATTACTCCACATCCATTTCAACCCAGAACAAGCCGCACTACTTCACACTTAACCCCCTTTCTATCCAGAACATTTATGAACATTATTTGTCCATATCCAACCCCTAGCCCCATTTGTCATCCCTATATTCTTTATCTCATGGTATTTTTACAAGAAAACATGCTCCAAAACTTCAGAACTATGGTGGGTATTTGTGCCTACATACTATACATATATATTGGCTGTTTATCAGGATTTTCTCCAAGAGGACTACACTCAAATGTTATGCCATCTTTCACTGTGCACAAATGTCTTGGGCAAAACATGTGAACTAATTATTTACTATGGTTTATGGAATGTAATTTATATAACAATCCTGAAAATATCAAACTTACAACATATGCTAATGTACATGTAATCTTTATCAAATATCTTATGAGGACCAGATTAGATATCCTGACCACTCTAAGATATTAATGTGGAATGGTCTATATGGGTTCAGCCTTAAGAGGGGGGTACTGTCAGAGCCTGTTCCCAGACTGATCTCTGAGCCTTCGGACCTTTGGGTCTGAATCCCTGACCACCATCTATTCATACCTCATGTTTGATCTTCCCCTTCATAGCTTACGACCCTAACTTCAGTCATTCGGTCCCCAATCCCCAAACCCCCTCATATATAAGCTACTTGTTCATGTACATGAAAGCCAGTTCTGATATCGACTAAGATACCTAATATACTCTTATCTTCTAATCCCTACACTCCCTTATCCCCTCCACTAGGGTCATGCCCAAACTTTGGATGACCTTGGGCCTTGTCTGAAATATGGGACAGGATCCTGAGCTGGCACAGCACATAAGCTGAAGCCAAAGTTCCATTTGACTTGCTCACCGAGCCTTGGCCCTCCTCAGCAACCCAACCCCAAACCTCAGTCGACTCTATCCTGAGTCTCACTGTCATCTCTGCCCCCATTCTGACCTAGTTCTTAACAATACCAAAGAATGTAAATTTTTAAAACATATGTATGCATATACAGCCCTTTAATATACCTGAAATGGATCAAAATATCCAGAATAAATTAAGATATCTAGAGGTTAGTTTAGTGTCTTCTACCAATAGCTTATATTTTAAATACAGCTTTGGTACAACTTAATCTGTATCATGTCACCCTTGTGATCAGCCTCCTATTTTGTATTTAAGATGTCCATTGTTTACAAGAAATACCATTGAGTTTTTGAGTTATTTTTTGAGTCTTTGAGTTCAATATCTTTTTCAAGAGTGTTTATCACTCTCTGTCCAACCTCACTTACTGCTGCCTCTCTTAATTCTTAACATGTTAGTGAGAAAGTTATTTTTAGATAAGCTTCATTGGCCAGTTCCTAATCATTTCTGCCCCCTAAATATTTCTACCCCTGAACTCCTGTCTCCTCTTATATATGTAGTTCACTTAGGTAGCTAAATAAATCAGTTGGTTCTAGCCCAGCCACTCACAATAGCTGAGTCCGTTGTTTTAAACTTGAGTTAACTGAGTCCTCTAGCTTCGAGTATCTCTCTTCTGTGTCTCATAGCCGGCTCGAGTTAATGCCGCGCTGCTCTCTTCGTTCATCCCATCACTCTCTTGATTTTTAACACAAAACACCTGATCGAAAAGATCACATCAAAGGGACCATTTCAATAATATTCCAAAGAAATACCTCAGGTCGGTCCTCCACGCTGAAACCAGTGTCAATCACTATTAGTGAAGGATCCTCGGAAAGCCTGCTGGCTACAGTCAATCGTTTGTTCCTGCCATTAGTCAAACGTCGCAGCATATCAAGAACGCATCCAGTTCCGCCACCGATGGTGGCGTAGTTATATACTCGGATTACAGGCGAGGAACACGAAGAAGATGGCGCCTGGAGACTACCCTATATCTGAGATTCCGGGGACTGGCAAAAGCCCTACCGGTAGGCGCGACATTTTATATGAGTACTGATGTGACCAACCCGATTTATAAAGAGTGGTCCATATGTTGATCGAAAAATTGTTCCGAAGGACAATGGATCTGAGCGAGGCGCCAGTGTTCAGCAGGGTCAGGTGCTCCAAAGTATTTGCGCATGCCTTAAACGTCTTGTAGCCTGAGTGCATCGATGTCAGCGGATACTCGACTTGGGATTTGTTGGTCGTGACCCGGTCATATATAGGAGCACAAATCAAACATGCATACCTCCAACCAGACTTACCGAGGTCAAATGGCTTCGAACCGATTCGCACCACGTGGACTTTCTATTTTAAAATAATCAGAGTATATGGGGTAGCTATCTCAGTTATGCTAGGAAATGTTAAAGTTAGCTAGCCACACTGAGAAAAGGGGATTATTTTTCAACCTGTCTTGAAAAGCATATGCCATTGAAAATATTTAACTAATTCCCCAAAATGAAATCTTCCTGGAAAATAAGAAATTCTAATTATTTTTCTGATCCAGAGAGGTTCGGGGGGATATTTAATATTTCCCTTGAATATCCAGAATTGGGCTATTCCTGAAATATCTTTAAAAATTGGGCGTGGAAATTCTCAAAGATTTAACGTTCTGGGAATTCCTGGAAAGGGAACCTATTATATATTTTATATTCCACAATGCAGAGAATTTTCTGGACTGTGTCAAATAGAACATCCAGCAGTAATATTACATGGTTTCCCCGGATTGGATAATAAATTTATGAATCAAGTCAAATAACATTACCAGTCGGTATTCTGGCACTGACTATCCAAAGCATGCTCCGCAGATTCTACACAGGACACTATTTAATGCAAACGAAGCACACGTAGTCCTAGAAACATGTAATAAAATTCAAACTTCCTTATTTTTTGACGCCTCCTTTATTCAGAAAAAAACTCTTCTGTTTCCAGTGTATAGCAGCGAAATCGTAGATCATACAACACATACATTTTTTCAACAGATTCCGTTAGTATATCCTCTATGCTTTATAATCAGAGAAGTCAAGACTCCCCCCGTCTCTCTAAACCTTCATACTTCCGCTCGATAAAGCGAAGAATGGGATATGACACCATGGTAAAACCCATCGACAGCTCGAACCCAATATCACCACCAAACATCGGATCTCCAACTGTAAAACGGGTGTGCAAGTGGTGTAAGTTGCGTTAAAGCACTGATACAGAAAGAGCAATAACTTACTTTTCTTTCCAAGGACGCCGATGTACCACTGAGTAGCCATGCCTGTAAAAAATTATTATTAATCAACACAGATGCATGCGAACAAGTGGCTGTTAGTCGTCGTACCTAGT
Organism: Ramaria sp. MG151; assembly: GCA_003314545.1. Taxonomy (NCBI): domain Eukaryota; kingdom Fungi; phylum Basidiomycota; class Agaricomycetes; order Gomphales; family Gomphaceae; genus Ramaria; species Ramaria sp. MG151. The sequence continues at coordinate 3,451 of QMFG01016870.1, forward strand.
ACGGCACCCATGACCCCGAGGCCCATAGAGATTGCCGCAGCGATGCCGAGTGGCAGTCGACTGGGGTTAACGTAGTCGCTAACATTATAGTTGGACCAACGGCCCTTTCGGAAAATGAAGTGCTCTTCAATGACGATGGTACAATATATGGCAAGCCAGTACTGCATAACATAGTCATAGTGAACTTTGATAAAATCGAGGAAAGAGATCGGACTCTTACCGAGATGATGACAAGGAGGGTGTCGAGCCATGACTGAAAGTGACTTGCGCCAACGATAGCAAGTATGACATAAACGATAGTCCCGCCAAGCACGAGGAACACACGCTTTATGAGAAATATGATTAGTAAATATGATGTAAAAGGATGACATATCACTTACAGGAATTGCCTGAGCATACTTCCCGAGTACTTGGAATGTCAAAGCAAAGCTGTGTGCCAAGCGATAAATATTTTAAAACTCTTTCTAGAACTTCACACATACCTATACATGTTTGGAATATCTGAAAGCGACGCATAAGTGTACCATAACAAATAGTTCGTGAGCGGATGCGTAGCAGGGCAGATGTTACTTACTATTCGCGATAATGCTTAATGCCATCTTTTGACCACGTTATTTCATCGTCTCAGCAGGAAAATGAGTTCGGCGCACGATCACAAGGCAGAATTTGCCAAAATTTCCTGTGGAAGAGAGCGACGCTCCGAGAAGTCCACCACTTCCGCCGCTTGAAAAGGCATCTTGCCAGTCTTGTCGCGTAACAGTCACCATGCCGGCTCCAAGGCTTTCAATTAGTATTAGTGGAAGGTTTAAACCTGTGTGGTATATGTGAAGCCATAATGATCACGTCCTGACTAAAAGCACTTACCAATGTAGTTGAGCAGAAAGATCTTAGTCGAAGATGCACTTTCCTCCATGTGTACAGTATAATCTATGAAACTGAATGATACCAGGCTATCCAAAGCGAGAAAAAGAAATCCACTCACCAGCAGCGTAGCTACTCCATCCTATCCCAAAGCCAAAAACGGCAGCTCCGAAGCTAAGTACACTACCACTGACATCTACAGGACTGGTTACGCTCCCTAGATCCATGTCTTTCGCACTCAGACCTAACACGATGAAGAAGATGATTGCTACAGGGATCCATGAATACCGTTCATACGTATGGACGACCTTGTACCCGAAGAACGGTGCAACTAAGGTAAACACAGCGATGATGATGATGGCTGCTGACACTGGGATCTGGTTCGTGGAAGAGACAGCTCGAAGAGCTTGTGCTCCAACGATGCCTGGGGACACGATAAACAACAGACATATTACCATTCCTAGGGATCGAGCACATACTATTAATAGTCGACCAGCCTATACACGCTACGATATTCAATCCTACGGGGAACCAAGCGACTGTACCACACATGACCATCCGCTGGGTCTGACAGCTGTGGATTTATTTAGAGGGCTTTGACGTACCATAGTACCCAAAACTAAATCGTGTGATAGTCATTTGCCTGAGGCCGAGTTTGGGCCCGAAAGTCGAAAAGAACGCGACAGGCAGCTATGGCATAAAAAGAGCATTGCTGTTCAACACTAATGCAAAGCCTTTTGAATTGCAGAAGTGCAGTTTTTACCGTGGAAAGAAGGTTGAAGAATACAATTGTGAGAATTGAGATCTTGCCGCTCAAGACGAAGATCGACGGGCCTAGTGTGCCGAGTGCAAATGTCGCGATCTGAGGGCGGGGCGCCCACCGTTTAACTTCGATTCCACAAAGCAATATGCTAAATGCTGAAGGTACGCACGGTGCAATTTGCTGCGAGCCACATCCACAGATTGTCGAGCCAGTCTCGAGAGGTAGGAGGAGTCCTTTCGTGAGGAAGCACACGCTCTATCCCGCGCACTTCGATACCGAACTTATCGATGATCTTCACGACACTCCACATCTAGCACCAATTGAACAACATATCTACGACGTGTCACTTGAAATAAAATGAGGCTCATGCACCTTGGCAAATATTCCGGAATCCTTTAAAGCACTCCCGGCTCCCAAGTCCTCGAGGGCCAGGCCGCTGTCCTTCACATCGCCATGCTCGAGGTCACTCGCGTTCTTTTCGTCGTACGGGTTGTCGTGTGACATTTTCGGATGAAGAACGAGGTGAGAAAACGGTTGCCTCCATAACGCTTATATTAATTCTCGCTTCGATAAAACACAGTGATAAGTAACCCAAAGATAAGAGCGCAAAATTAATTGTCCTGAGCGCTAAGGTTCGAAGCACGGACCTGGTGCAAAATTGGCTGTGATAAGATATAATATATAGTTAGCAGCTTTGCTTCCCTTCGTGTTCTACAGGTCGATATGCTCGCACCTGCTAAGCCACCCCGGCCGACGCCCCCCACTCCATCTCCCAGCAATTTTGACAAGACGCACATTCAGCATGCAATATTTCAGGCTCAACTAGGTTTGAGCGAAGGCGGTGTACCGGTTGGAGCAGCGCTGGTAAAGCATGATCAGGATCATTTCCTGATTTCCGAGGTATCCTCACGTCCGGCAGGTCAGCGCCAGCGGGGTTGTCCTAGGGGTTGGAAGAAATCAACGGGTACAGAAAGGCAGTTCGATCCGGCATGGCGAGGTTGGTATTACGTGGCCTCCCTTGAAGAAATGTATTATTCACTCTCACATGTAGACAGATTGTCTGGAGAATATCGGACGATTGCCGGCGTCCTCATATAAAGGGTGCACGATGTTTACGACACTCTCACCCTGCACAATGTGTGCTGGTGCCATCATATTGTTCGGTATAGAGAGAGTGAGCCATTTACATAAGGAGATATTTTTATGCTAAATAAAAATAGGTTGTGATGGGAGAAAACTCCACGCTTGTCGGTAAGAGTCGACGCATAATTCATGATAGTTATCTCCATAACATATTTACGCGCAGGAGGCGAAGACATGTTGCGGGATAGGGGGGTAGAGGTTGTGAATTTGGGTAAGACCTTTGGAGTAACTCTAACCGTTAACCCATTAGACTTTTTCACTGTTTTCAGACCTCGCGGAGTGCAAAGCACTGATGGCGGAGTTCATTGAATTAAAGCCCGATGTTTGGAAGGAAGATATAGGCGAAGTGTAACATGTGCCAGCACCAACGACACTACCAACATGTCATTGATATCCATCCAATCTCATTATCGTGTAAGGAATCTTAGGTAACAGCCTCGCTAACTCTCAAACCGTGAAAAAAAAGAAAATCACATATTGCTGTACAAGGAGCTCATAAGTACCAGCAGTCTCGTTCAATCGTTACAATCGTTGTACCATATCTTCTACAACACCATCGGATCAGTAATCGAAGAAGCGACCCTTTATCCCCAAACGTGTCTTCCCCCTTCCTACACAGGTGCCTGACATCCAAATGAGGTCGCAGCCCCAACTTGTGCGAATGTCGCCCTGATGCCTTGAATACTTGAATACGATCCGAGGCCAGCAGTGGCAAGGGCCGCGAGGAACAACAATATATTGATGATGTTGAGCCACCACCGCTTAGCAAATCCACGCTTCCAACGTGACCAAGAGTACCATGTGTCGGCACGCAACGTTTCGACCGCAACACCAGGAGTATACTCGGGCTGTCCTTGAATGGCGTCATACTGCATCGTGAAACCGACATATAAAATCGGTGGGAAGGTGTAAGTAAACTGCAGAATGCAGACCGCAGCTACCAGTAACCCATCGTTTTTGAGTGCGTGCGTGAACGGTACTTTCTAGGTACTTACCAACGATCCCTATACAATAATAAAAATCAGTAAGCTGACCGGACAAAAGGGTTTCTTTAGTGTTATAAATTGAACTGACCGGAAATATTGGAGAATTGAGGGATCGCAGAGCCGACAACAAATGCGAGTGCCCAGTACCCAAGTACTAAGCCTATCCAGATGAAACGACCTGCCCGGGATATCATCTCGGGACCATTGAAAAGATCTTGCACAATGTTGACGTAGATAACCTAAATCTTGCGATATAGTTGATACAATCACAGAGCTTGAGGAAACAGACCTTGATACCGATATTCCCATAGAGACCTGCCGCGATGAGCGCAGATACTAATGACAGAGCATTGGTTGCTGTCTGAAGTCCAAAACCGGAGATTCCTTGCAAGTAAACAGTATAAATTCCTGATGTGCAGGGCAAGAACAATTTAAAACCTACCTTGATTGGCAGGATTGATTGTGAATTGGCCTTGGAAAGCATAAACGTACACGCCGAAGAGCATGTACACTGTGACAATTAGAATCTATCCAAATATTTCTTGGGTTATAATCGCTTCCCAGTGCTAAACCGAAGAAACGGACCTGGGCACAAACCATGCCTTTCCAGAAGTCGAATGGACGCTTCATTTCTGCCATCAACTCAATAAAGAGCATAGCACCCCTTCAGAAAACGGTTAGGCACACATTTAACGAGATACGAGAGAAAAAAATCAAGGTTACCCGTATGCATAGACCTTCACAGAAGATGAGTGTTTTGTTCTCTTTCCCAGAAACGTGTCAAAGACTTACCATCTGCATTACACCAACAATCTGTATCTGGAAAGGTTGTTGTATCAATGCCTGCGTTATAACGGGGCCTGAATCGACACCGTTCTGTTTCAAAGCTGAAGCAAAGTTTGGTGCAGAATGTGCCACGGCTCCCCTGGTAAAACGGGATGAGAATACAGAGAAAAACAAACAAATAAACAAAGAATTCGCATACATGGTCATGAAGATCACCAGCAAATTCATCCATATCGCCCAGTGTGCCAAGCCTGATGAAAATATATTAATTTTGATAGACAAGGCACAAGGAACGAATTGTTTTCACCTCCATAATTCTGGAGAGATCTGATCTGACCAATTATCATCCCAGCTAACATCCATACCAACGCAAGGACGGAATAGCAGACCTGTAAAAATATTAATGATCGTTTTCAGAAGATATTGATAGAAACTTACGCGGGCTTTGGACATTTGAGAGAGACCCTGCGCGTTTGCTATATGAGGAAGGGAGTAAGGCTACATGTCATAATGAGGGATGACCGAACACAGCGTACCAATAACTAACACAGCCACGTTGAAAAGTAGCTGAATTGTCTGCAAGACGTTGATAGAATGACGAGCGAATCTCCCATAAATTCTTTCAGTCAGATCACTGTAGTTTTGGACGGGGTACTCGTTGGAGTCCAACTTGAGGTACATGTGCCACAGCTGCATTCCAGTGTAGAACGCGATGACACCGAGGAAGAAGAATAGGAGCGAGCCGGAAACAAAGCCTGGCGCAGATATGAGTGTTGTGCTTGTACAGGGTTGGGTTCCTGGAAAACTTACCTAGCTGTGCAAAAGCCCAAGGAGCTGAAGAGGGCCCCAATATGCTGATGGAATATGATGAATAAGATCAAATGACTTATCAAGACACCTACTCGGTAGTGATCAGATAGAATATATTGATCCACGTAGCTGTTCTGATTGCACGTCGAGCCTCGTCTCGTTCATTCTGAGTGACTGGTGAAGGGGTTCTAGGCCTTTTTTCATCGTCGTTGTCAGACGCCTCGACGACGGATGTGTCCACAAAGTCCTTTTTCTCCTTCAAGCCAAGCATTTCTCCAATTCTAGATGGCTTGAAGTCTGAAAGGCTGGAAGAGCTAGATGCATGAGATTCATTATCTCTTTTACGCTGGATGGTAGCATAGTAGAGCAATTCCTCGAAGGGGATCTTCTTTCCTATGGGACATACTCAAACAGAGTGGAACGGTGATGTGATAATAGACACTGACGGGGACGTGGAGCTTTATCAACTTCATCTTCACCAACGCGGGGGTCTTTGCCTTCCAACGCAAGAGTGGCGAGTTGAGCAGCCATAGCCTCTGGAATGGATCACGCGAGGAAGAGGGGATTATTAGATGGGGGGTTATATAGTGAGAACCCCCCCTAATATTAGCCCAAGGACCAGGAACTTCGACGAAAGCTTCCGAGGCTCCCAGACTGGAGCTCCCAATTGTTGGTTTGGTTTCCTGTGAGGGTCCGGCGGTTTAATGCGAGCGTTGACACACGATCGTGCTTCTCTGAGAGAATTCGGATAGAACAGGGACAATAGCGATAACCTCAAGCATAGAAATGGGAGTGTCCCTGGGGACATGTTTTCAGCTCATTTCTTGCACTGCAGGTAACCAAAATGGGGGGGATGGACGTGCCTGGGGCCTAGAATATATATCGCGAGTATGTTATCTAATACTCTCCAGACATATGTGGCAGTGATGCTTTTTGTAGCATATGCTCTCCATTGATATATCTGCAAAGATAAGCGTGGATGGAAGCCTGTGAACCACTGATTAGGCGATAACGCTGATATTAAATTAAATAGTTAAACGAGATGTGATCTGGTGAATCCTTCTTTCACGTACCTTTCCCGGTTACTGTTGCACATGGGTGCACAATCTCACTCCTACCGGCGGGAGACTGACCGGAAATACCCCTGGGAAGATGTTTTAAAGCAATCCGAAACTTCTATAAATAAACTCACACCCATGTCTCAAAACGATATCAATTACCGCAGAAGTCTTTTGTTAGACGAGAATTTGAAGATCTAGTGAGGTAATCCCTCGCGTTCGCATCACGCATGGGGATAACAAAACCATGGATGTGGATTGCCTCCACTTCTCGTTGTTTCGTGAACTAAACACATGCTTCAACGTATTCCTAGTCTCAGTAAC
>QMFG01016876.1:0-24984 GCA_003314545.1 Ramaria sp. MG151
ATGATATTGCTTGTCATTGGAAACTTCAGAAGAGTGGAATCAGCTTGGTCATTGGGTTCCTTGAAAAAGATGGGGATAGTGATAGAAATAGTCAGGGTGCTTCTTTCCAAGAGAAGACTGTTGGACCTAACTATTGATTGTCTCATTTAAACAACAATAGTGTGATCCAAAGAAGTTGATGGGTGACAAGGTTTTGAGTGTAAATGTCCTGATCATGATGATGATGGTTCAGATTCCAAACAGAGCCTTCAGAGGTTGTCCTTCAGAAGATAGATGATAGTGATGGATGGACCTGAATATAATTGTGACAGTGAGTAGCTTAAATCCATTATCCATTCTTCATAGTTTCTCAGCCATCTTTAGGTAGTTATTCCTGAATAAAAAATTGAGTGTTTCCTTGGAAATCACTGAACCGTCTTTAGTTTTTACTATACCAGAGATACCAATGGTAATGACGATGCATTACCTACGGAATCGTGATGATATTCCGTCATATACATTCTACAGGTCCCAAGACTAATTCCGTGAAGTTTGTTGAACCATAGTCACGGAACAATCTGCAGTTCTTCCAAGTCTTGTGCATAAACACCAATATTTCAAGTGGTAGCAGTAACAGGTATCGATCAGCAAGATGAGACGGAGTACCTTTGGGAGGAAGCGTTGAATGGTACCGCAATACCTATATGCCTCCAAGTGCTCTCAGTGCGACAGAGGGAGTAATGTAGCAATGGATCGCTCGGCTGACCCGATGTTGAGTAGAACGCCCAAGAATGGTCAATGATCTATACGCATCAAGTTATGCGAAATAGATTGTGGGTATAGACTTATACGCGCAGCCACCACTCAAGAGGTACGGACTCAGGTGGAAGCGAAAGGAATATATCATCAGTCAACTTTCTTTTATTTGCAAATTGTAATAAACCTTGCAAACATACTTTTAACCCAGTAATATCTGTGATACTATTCCCCATTATAAAATCATGGACATTACCACCGAGTGATTCTCTGCGATGAGCGACTTCAAAGGATGTCCATTGCTTGGAACCAACACGCTCCTCATGGAACGTGGAACGAGTAAAATGAATATAGTCGTTATCCTCAGACAGTATGATGTTGTGGGATCCGATCATTGGATGCAAGCCAATTAACTAACTCATACTTTTGTGAACCGCAAGGGGGATATGGCAGCAGGAGGGAGGTATCTCACCTGCACCGATGTGTAATCAGTTCTAGTCGTTGAAATACGGCCTCACTCACAGTGCAGTGTTAACGGTGACCTTTACCCCGACCTTTAACCATCGTAAAGCCGTCTTCATCAACCTCTGGTTCTTCTCGCGCCTTATCACGCGGCAGATCTAACAACTGCGGTGCCTCTTCGTGTTCACTTTCGCTGTCACCGACCTCGTCTTCATCCTCCTCCCACTGACAGTCTTCATCGCTTGCATCCTTCTCATCGACTATAACCTTCTTTCCTCTAGATTGTTCCAGCAAAGCTTCCAACCGGACAACACCGTCCGTTTTCCCTTCATGCATGATTTCCTGCCAGAGCCGGACAATCCCCGCTGCGACAGGCTGGGCAGAGCCATCCTCAAGTACGACGTCAAATTCGTCTGATAAGACTTGCAGCAGCATTTCTTCAACGTATATGGCATCTGGCACAGGTTCATCATTGTTGGAAGCTTCTTCGAAAGCATCCACAATCGCAGATGCCAGCCATGTCCGCTTTTGTTGGGATTCTGGCCCTCCCCAACCCCCTTCGACGGCGATTCGGAGAGCTGTCCATAGCGAAAGAGTGGTGAGAGTCCCACGAGCGAATGATACCAGCGTTGGTGAGGCTACAGGTGTAGAGGAGCTGGCCATACTATAGTAGCGGAGGTTAAAACAAGTTCTCTACCATCCATGCTGAGCGCCGTTGCGGCAAGGAAAGCTCAACTTGCTGCGAAACAACAACAAGAATCACAAAACGATAGCGAGGCCTCAAACGATGTGGCATGGAGGAAGAAGGCATCGGCATCAATGTCAACATCCGAAATTGAACAGTTCCCAAGAATCCCTCTCACATCAGACTCCGAAGTTGCTATTCCACGGAAAAGGAAAGCAAAGGAGCAGGATGTCCTCCAAAAGGCGGTCAACAAAAAGACGAAAAGGCTAATAAATAATGATATTAGGCAAAAAAGATACTTCGAGGCTGAACAGCCTCTCGAAGATTTCGACGACATCTCTCCCTCGGAAATGACACATTACTCGCAACCTCGTTCAAGAGATCGTTCACCCAGTGAATCTTCATCACAGGAGGATGGCCTAATCAATGGCTTTATGACTGAGGATCCTGGCCCAACCAGAAGATTTTCCCCTAGCAGACCAATCTTGAACTCTTCCGAAGAAGATGGGGGATTAAAATACCAAAAAACCTATTCTACGGAGAAAAATATAGAAATAACTTCTGTTGCATCTCTCAAAGCGTTTTTGCCGAGGCTGGGTTCAAACTGCTTCCCACTTACCAGTGAAGACCTTAAGAATCTGGACATTTCGCTCGGTGGCAATAGTGCCACAGGAACTCTTATTCTTCTCCCCCCTGAACACTCGCTCACATTTGTAGGCGTCGCCTCCATCACCCTTCTTCGAGGAGTTATTAGGGTCCTAGGAACGCTGCTTCGACCGTCGCCTCATTCTCATCCTGTATTTTCTCCGCGATGCAGTCCCTTGGCATCCATAGAAAGTCTTCACATCAGTAGCGTCGGAGGAAAGGCCGCTAACTTAGACAGCTCAAATGAGAGTCGTCTTCCGCATCGAATACAGAATGCTGTCAGTGCTCCAGACAGTATTGTGGTTATACAAACTCTTACATCGGGAGTCGAGGGCCTTGGAAAGGTTTGTCGAATATTTGATGGCGTTTTTGAAGTCGGCCCAGACGTACGCGAAAAAGAGATGGAGAATGCAATTGGTATAGAAGGATTTCATCCCGTGGGTACATGTATAATAATATTAAATGACTTATGTCACTCATTCGTGTTTGATGGACTTGGTAAAGGTCAACCCTCAGTCTCGTCCCAATCCGCAGTTCCAGTCATTTTTAATGCCAAAATCCTGGGACAAAGCCCTCGACATTTCAGTACCACTCCTGTCCTCAGACGATCTTGAACCCCTCTCTGAGAACCCTTCATTCGTGGCCCTTATCAAAGGTTCTAGAAAATGCGGGAAAAGTACCTTTGCACGAACATTACTGAATCGACTGACCACACGGTAATCTATTCTCATACGTCACATTATCTGTGCGTTATATCTTCTTTGGATGCTTACCTGTCCTGTATTTGAATATTAGATATCGGCGTGTCGCGTACTTAGAATGCGATCTAGGTCAATCAGAATTTACTCCGGGAGGCATGGTTGCTCTCCATGTAATCTCAAGGCCTGTCTTTGGTATATACCTTTCCCTTGAACGGCATTTAGTTTTTTTGTAAAACTTTTCATAACTTTTTTTGGCAGGTCCCCCGTTCACGCACCCAACTATTCCGCACCGTGCACACTATATAGGGCATTCGACACCGCGTTCAAACCCGTCACACTATCTGGCTTGTATCCAGGCGCTTGTCCAGACCTATCGGATGGACGTGCAGTACGCCTACCAGGAAACAATGAGCAGTGACGATGTTTCTGATGATGAAAGCGCCCTGAATTCCCCACAGAAACCAGATGTTAGGTCTGAAACCTTCGTTCCTCTCGTGGTGAACACGCAAGGCTGGATAAAAGGTCTTGGAGGGGATCTACTTCGAAAAATCGAGGAAATTGTCGACGCAACGGATATTTTCGATCTGGGCGCGCAATCAGCCGGATATTCTCCTCGGCGCAGCCAGCGTGTTCACTCTTCGAACACCCGACTACACACAATTCGACCAATTCTCTCGTCGCCATTAGCATTGTATTACACACCTGCTGATCATCGCTCTCTCGCGATTCTCTCATACTTTTATTCCCATCTTTCTGCACAGGGAAAGGGGGCTACATCGTGGTCGACAGAATTTCCGCTATGTACCCGCGCGCCATGGGAAATCAATTGCAAAGAAGCTATCGACCGTTTTGTCCTTGTAGGCGCTGGGTTTGAGGACGTTATCCCTCAAGAACTAGAAAGTGCACTGAATTGCGGCCTTGTGGCGTTGGTTTGTGAAGAGGATCCTGAATTACATCTGTCAGTTGCTGTTGGGTCAGAGACCAGCGACTCTTCGTGGCCGTATACACAAGGGGCATCCGTTCCCTCGCCGAGCACTTCCCGCTGCCTGGGACTTGGCCTTATAAGAGGAATTAATGCTGCGACCCGCGCACTCCACCTTCTCACCCCAGTTCCACTTACCGAGTTTCCCAAATGTCGTGTCTTTGTCAAGGGCGAACTTGAACTCCCGGTCTGGGGCATGCTTGACTTTAGGGAAGAACAAAGTGAAGGTGTCGCAGGCATCAAGTGGGGAAAGGTACCATACCTCCAGATGGGTGGTCGTGAACAAGGTGCCATTGGTGGCGAAAGAAGACGGGTAAGGAAGAATCTGATGAGGAGAGGTCAATTATAGCAAGGTAGTCAGAATATGCCAATTATCCAGAACCCTGCCAGAGATATCAACTTTGACTATTCGTCGCGATATGAGCGTTAGTTTATGATCATCCTAGGCTAGAAGGATTTATATTTTCAACTTTTTGAATAGCCTGCAGTCATCTTTTGAAGCAATGTAGATAGATGACTACTATACTATCGTGGGAGCTCCTATTTATCTGTATCAGCACCGTTCAGCTAACCGGGCCACTTCTGCCACGACTTAATCTGAATCTGCGAAAACCCTTGCGTCAATGGAAGACGTTATTTCACAAACAGCAGTCGTCTCTGGAGGCTCCCTTTCAGGTTTGATGGTTGCCATTATACTTCGGGATTTGGGCTACCGGTGTGTTTTTCTGTGTATTGCATATTAACTTCGAGATTAGCAGTCAGGGCTCAAGCGGTTGATGTTAGTGTCACTGTGTTGGAGCGTTCACTGAACGTACAGAGTCAGGGAGCGGGGATCGTACTCGGAAGATGGTCCACTAAATTTTTTCAAGTGTTCGACAAGACCGATACGGAGATCGCGGTGCCTGCGCTTCGACGACAATTCTTCAATAGAGACGGATCACTTATGATGGAGGAGAAGATTAAGCTGGGAATGAGCAGCTGGGACAAGGTCTGTGAACTCAGCTGGCGAATGTTGTGTACCGACGGGGAATCTAGCTCTATTACATCCTCCGTGCCAATTTCGACGGCCATGTTCAGGATGGGTACATTACGAATCCGGCTGCGGCTGCACGCGAGAATAAGTTGACCCATTATCTTATGGGACGGACAGTTGTTTCCCATTCTTATGACGCCAAGTTGGAGAAGGTTCACGTTACCTATATCGAGAAGAACGGACAGAAAGGCCGCATTCAGGCAGACCTCTTTGTCTGCGCCGAAGGAGCATCCTCGTTGTCTCGAGAGGTGTACTTTCCAGGCTTGCCAAGGCAATACTCCGGGTATCTGGCCTTTCGCGGATTGTAAGGGCGACACCATCATACCCTCAACATCCTGTTGATTTTTTTGATCAAGGGTTCCTGAAGCTGACTTGGACCCAGCAGCTGCAGAAGCCCTTGTTCATTCATTGAGTGTTAACAGGCTTCACTCCTTGGCCAACTGGATTTTCTAAACTCTTCTAAACTCCTTTTAGTTCATCCACGCCAAGGACAGTCAATTTCTGTGCTATAGTAAGTAACGATTAATGCGCTGCAAAATTTCATTATCACCATAAGCATGATTTCGTTTGTGACCAGCGATACCTGGCCCTCACGGGTCTACCATTCCTGGAAGACGTCACATCAATTTTGTATGGTACAATACATACCCCGAAGGCCCTCATCTAGAGAAAGTTATGACGGACAAAGCTGTCCGTCTCTTGGTTTATCAGACTAACTCATTCTGAAGGTGCTTGCACTGCAGGGAGTACGACGCCCGTATTCCATCACAGCGGGAGCCATGCCACAGTCAGTTATCGAAGACGAGATTCTCCCTAGGGCACGGGAAAAGCTGTCTCCACAGTGCCTCGAGGTTAGACATACTATTTCTATGATGATAATACCGCCTCAGGAAACCGATTTTGAAGGTGGTAATGAAGACAAAGCACCCCTTTGTCCAGCTTGTCACCGACGTTATTTCTCCTGCCGCAGTATTTCACGACGGGCATGTCGTCCTCGTAGGAGATGCTCTGAGTGGGGCACGACCTCACACTACGGCTTCAACGTGAGTGTGAGACCTGGACCTACAAATTTACAATCATAATTGTGTCCGGACTTGCGAGAAGAAATCAGGCCGCAGATCATGCGCTGCGCTTGTACTCCGCTCTTCAGGACGACCCACGGGACCTGAGGAGCCTCCCGAAGTCATGGGAGCCTGAGTCTCTTCGATATGCCAAGCAACTCTGGGATATTGGAATGGTTCTCGGTAATCTGAGTCAATTCGGAGAACATCCGGTGTGTAATTTGATCCAAGAAGCGAATCGACTCTAATTGGCAACGATGTTAGATGAGTGTTGATAGAGAGGTATGATATTTGCTGATTCAAAAGTGCAGTTCCTCACAGGCTTACTGTACAGTTGCACAACACTTTGTTCGAAGAATGGATGAAGGTAGGAGAACCTAAATAAAGATCTCACCTGGCGTCGCCGTTTGCACGAAAGAATCCTTGTATTCCATTTAGACGCAATGCACATTCCCAGTCGCAAGGGATTTCTGGTTCTGAACAATGCCCCAACTAAATAAATTACAATTTCTCATTATCTTGCAAAATATTCGATACAATCAAATTGTTGTCTATCATTTCATTTTCCGTTCGCGGCAGCCTCTGGAAATAATTCTTGCCGAACGCGAGCTGCTTCTGCGTCGGCATGGTCGAGGGGTCCAGCGCGTTGTGCTTCAACGTCTGACTGTGCCGCTGTTGTCGATGCCGTTTCCACCCCGGTGGATGATGCGGAAATCTGTGCATCAGTTGAAGATGATTCAGTTGAAGAAGTGGAAGACGTCGGCAAAGAGGTCGTCGGAAGTGAAGATGAAGCTGAGGCCAAAGAGGAAGAAGTAGCGGTGGTAGGGGGGACGGAGGACGGGGAAGTTGCAGCATTCTCGTCGGGAAGGAGAACTTGTCCTGGCTGTTTCTCCACCGGCATTCCTGATATCTTGGTTTGAAAGAACGAGCTGATTTCTTTGCGCTCCTCCTCAGGGCGTATAGGCTCCACAGGCTGCTTCGACTCAATATTCTTGACCTTCTCACCGGCAAAGATGTCATGTCCAGGCTGGACTTTATCAGCTATCAAGGTGGTTTGCTTTGATTCTTTCTCGTCGTTTTCGGCTTTGACTGGATCTTGAACCACGATTGGTGCACGTCCTGGTGCGGCTACAGTGGATACTGGGACCAGGGGTTTGGTGGGTGTTGGAGCTATCGCTCCTTTGTACTGAGAATACTAGATAATACGTTAGAGAAAGTCAATTCAATTTACAAGAACTTACGTCATCCCAAAATTCATCGCTGAGACGGCACGGATTGCAGTAAGTAATATGGCTCACAAAAACAGACTACAATCATCTACTCACCACGCAAAGTCCCACGTCTTGACCCACTTCGAGCTTAGACAGTTGCTTTTTGTCCATGGGCTCCCATAGGCAAGTGGGCTAAAGTGCACAAAGGACCATATGGCGAAGACGATGAGTACAATTGCAATCTGGAATCGTATGCGTGGGCGAAGCGTTGACGTAAAAAGATCAAATACTCCGCAGAACAACAAAATCGCAAAGTATAATGCGGGGAAATAATGGTGCAAAAAAAGTTGTCGCTGCATGAGATAGAATGGGAAGTAGTGCAGGAACCAGCCAAGTGAGAGAAATCCGCATAGTTGGTCATACTTGACCACAGTAGCTATGCCGTATAAGCACAAGCAGACATGAAGAGTGATGAAAAGCGAGGCGTACAGTGGTTAAAATCCTGATATCCGCGCTTGGCGCGAAGAAGTAAGATGCTTCGAACAATTCCATAGATAATGACGGCTGCTGTGCTTGACCACCACACCACGGGATTCCCGATGAGATAGATTTGACGATGGTCACTGACCCAGAAATTCTGTACACATTATTGGAAGAAGTGATAGATATACGTGCGGGACTCACAATTCCTCGACTAAGCCGCGGCCATGAGCTAGGACGAGAGTCAAACGTGTGTCGACTGGTCAGCCCAGCATTTGTGGTCCACATCACATGTTGTAGCTCCAAAAATTTGGAAATGAAACCGGGCTTCTTGTAATTCACCTTTTCAGCGTTTTCCAGCACTAAAAACACCGTTAAACGAATTGCCATACTGGGGGCAAAAGTATCACATACGGTTCGGGTGCGTGTTTGTCTCGATGTACCACAGCGAATTATCTCGAACCGCGTTTTTGTTGCAGGTGACTTCCTGCTGCTCGAATCCCCATTCGGGTAGTTTAACTTTGTGTGAGAAGAGGTAGCATCCTGTCAATATGTGTCGCAGCCTAAACTTCGTATGCAATGTCCGTAAACGTTTGGTGCTCTCGCGATCACGTTTGTCTCCCTCCTCAATCTCAAGTGCCCAATCATCATTAGCATCACCAAGGAATCCTGGAAATCCGTACGCTGATACCTCATTCTGAAAATCGACTTCAGAAATGGGCGGGCGGATGTCATGAGAGTGCAACCGCTTTTCCGTCATTATGTGATGCAGCCGAATGCGCATGTGAGATGTTATAGGCTCCAATGGAGTGTTCGAGTGGTCGACAGAAAAACTGGTGCCCCCATCAGAAGCATTCACGATCATCCAATGGTTGTTTGAGTCCCGGTGCGGGTACAGTGTGATTTGCTGCTCTAGGAGGAAATTAAATGGGGTGAGAGTTGAGAAGTAAAGCTCTCACGTTTGCTTCCACCAGGATAATTATGTGGGTGAGAATGAAGGTATCCACCCTGAGTGTTCCAATGCCGAATGGAAACTTCTGAACCAAGTGCGACATCTACAAACGTCGCTGAGAACAAAGTATAACAAGAAAGGAACTTGTACCGACCAGCATACGTATCTGCCATTTGCCGGCCTCCAAGGGTGTGTTGGAACTCAGAACTCATGAAACCATCTCCATCCCCGGAGTTCTGCAGAATGAGGAAGTGAATCTCGAACATGAACATGTAAAAGACAATTGGAATGACAATAAGACATAAAGCCCTAGCCATGAAGTGCCGCATAAAGAGCCTTGGCGGTACTTTGAGGTCACCGAGCAAAACCCAAAGCTGTTTTATGGTAGAAAATCCTACAGTTGCAACGGTAAACAATCCGACCCATTTGCAGCTGGCAACAGCGCCGAGAGAGAGACCAGTTAGAGTGAGCCATGCCCACCAAATCTCACTGAACGGTTCGCCCTTGTCGTTCTCGTTTGAAAATGTAATCCAGAAATAGGTCGAAAGAGCGGTGAAAAATACGAGAGGGGAGTCTAGGAGAATGAGTCGTGACTGGGTGACTAGACCATTTTCGAATGTGACAAAAAGGGAACCGAGGAGCGCCGTAGTCGCACGGCAATCGAGAGCTCGGAGCGTCAGATATGTAACTGGAACAAGGGCGACACCAAGGGTAGCAGGCAATAATCGCATCATAACATAGGGAACATTCTCGTAAGGCCTGAACAGCACGGATGAGAGTGATTTTGTTACAATGGCTATGCAAACTCACTTTGCAATATCTTTGAAGTCGAACTGTCCATCGTATCCACCAATGAATGCAGCGAGAGTAATTAATAGTTTGGCTAAGGGAGGGTGGACGTCGACGTAGTACTGTGTTTTTATATACTTGGAGGCAAACTTCCCAAAATGCACTTCATCGAATCTGAAGATAAATGAAAACACACCCAGCTTGCAACTCATGAGAAACTTACACAACGCTACTAGGCTTTGAAAGTCGGAATAGCCTTACTGCCATAGCCACAAAGCATATCCCAAAAAGAAGCTTCCACTCCCCAGGTGTTATACGTAGACCAGCAGGTGGATGTTGTACTCTCCGTGAAGGAACGTGTTTGGGGTCCAACCTAGCAGCGTCTCTGCGTTGATCTGCATCGAGGATATCTTGA
Organism: Ramaria sp. MG151; assembly: GCA_003314545.1. Classification (NCBI taxonomy): domain Eukaryota; kingdom Fungi; phylum Basidiomycota; class Agaricomycetes; order Gomphales; family Gomphaceae; genus Ramaria; species Ramaria sp. MG151. Next base: position 10,152 of record QMFG01016876.1, read on the forward strand.
GGACGAGATGGAAAGCGCTGCAAGGAAGGTTGCGGCGGACCAGCGGCGAATGGTGCTGGTGAAGGAGCTCTGCGAGCTCGGAAGTTACCAGACATGCGCAGAAGGACTGCAAGCTGCGTCAGCCCTTAATTTTCAACTTTTTAGAAGAAGAGTGGTTGGAGCAAGCGAAGAGGCGGGAGTTGATCCTGGTCAACTAATGGTGTATTGGTATTGCGATCGTGGCGCGCGTCTATCATACTACCGCATTGATATAGATTTAGACTACTCTGAACATTACTTCTACTTGATAAAGTCTATCAACTACATCGCTTCTCGCTTCCGGGGCGTCGAACGTAGTATCGTGTCCACCCTAGAAGGAATAAGTACAAAGTACAAAGTCTCCCTAAAAGTTTGACAAGCCCACCTCAAGATCATTTCGGCCGCTTCACTAGCGCTGATCACAACTTGTCGCTTGAGCTTGTAACTTTCAGTAACACCGAGCTGTTTCATAGATCCGATTCCACCTTGGTACATATCTAACAGACAGTGAGTATTCACGAAGTCAATGAGCGAGAACAGAATACAGGAAACCGCACCAAGTCCGGCATCCGACTTCCCCTCGTAATGCGCGGCTCTCAGCCGCGACACCAAATCCGAAGAGTCGTACCCAGCGTTATCTGCAAGAATAGTTGGGATCTGCCTTAAAGCATGTCCGAAAGCCTCAGCCGCAATTGCTTTCTTTCCCACGGCTTTACGTGCTGCTTCATCTACAGCACAGCTCATTAGCATCTCCGAGCAACCTCCACCAAGCACAACTCGGGTCTCCTTGACAGTCTGCGAGAGCACTGACAATGCATCGTGCAGGGACCTTTCAGCCTCATCGACCATCTGGTTTGTCGAGCCACGAAGCACGACCGTACACGCTTGTCCGGCTGCCACACCGGAAAATTTAATCAACTAACAAATATGTTAGCCTGCCTAAACAGGACATGAAAAGGTAAGAATGGATTACCTTATCCTCACCAATCATAATCTCTTCTATCAAATCGCAGCTTCCGAGCTTTACAAGGTCTGGACGATCGAATGTACTAGCTATCTCGCCACCCGTCACTAGGGATAAGCGTTCGACGCCTTCGAAATCAGCATGCTCAATCGACATGATACCCTGTTCCGCGAGCAAATTTTCGGGGTAATTGTATATCAATTGTCGGTTAACGAAACAATTGATGCCATGCGCTGAGATCGATGACACTTTTGCTTTCATTTTTTCCTGGAGCAGTTCAGTAATGCATCCATCTGAAGTGCCCCAACTGTGCTCACTCGCTCTGCCCGTTCGAGCTCAGCAAGCTTCCCTGTGCCGTCTACTTTGACCCTGGCACCAAAAATTTTAATTTTGTCCGTGTCCATGGCTAAATGGCGCTGAGAAGCGGATCAGATGTTGATGGACATCGCTCACAAGTGTTTGCAATCAAGATTTTGGCATTCTCTATTCGTTTGGGTGAGTTTACGGCGATGGACTTGTCCAAAATGAAACCTAATATAGAGAAGTGAGATCGCTAGGACAAGCCGAAGGACGAGGACCACCTTCGTCCAAATAAGAGTCCGCAAGCTTCCCGCCCACTTTTTTAATGATTTGGATATGGTCAAGATCTGTTGAGCCTTGTAATCGTAGGACTGCATCTACGGCAAGATTTGCGAAGTAATCTTTATCCTGTGCAAGGACTTTTGAGGACAAGGTTGTCCGTGCGATGTTGAACAAATCCTCGCGAAACTTCGTTGGCTGAGAGCTGTAAAGATAGGTAGCACAACATTACGCATAAACTATGATGCAGAGAAGGAGTAGCAGACCTGTGGTCAATGGCGGACTTTTCTAATGCTTCCAAAGCGGCTGCACTCGCAATCCTATAGCCTTCCACGATTGTCTGCGGATGAATTTTGGCAGCAACAAGCTTCTCCGCTTCCCGTAACAACTCTGCAGCCAGAACACACACACTGGTTGTTCCGTCTCCGACCTCATCGTCCTGTACCTTCGAAATATTGACCAAGATTTTGGCGGCGGCATTGTCGAGTTGGATCGACTTCAGAATCGTTGCACCGTCGTTTGTTACATTGACGTCACCAGACGATCCAGACTGAAGGATTTTGTTCATGCCCTTGGGTCCTAGTGTCGATTTGACGAGGTCACCGAGCGCAAGGGCACCCACAAAAGACGAAAGACGAGCATTCTCTGCCTTTTCTTCTGTTGCCTACCAGAGCGTGTCTCATGAACACACAGATAGCGTAAGGAGACGAGAAAAGAACGTTACCTCCTCTCCAAAAATATTCATCGACATTATGGAAAAACAAAGCTGGAAACACGGGTCGTACGTAATCGTGGCGCAAATAGACCGCTGTTTTCAAACCCCTACCAGTACATGTCCTTTGTGTAAAAGTTCATCGATGACTATGACCATGGATTCCAGAACCTCCACCATAATATCTACGGCGTAGTGTCTATTTGCAGACCTCAAGCACACTGCGGTATTTGAAAGTATACTCAGCAAATGCAAATAATTGCTGTCAACCATAGTGCGTTGGAAACGTAGGGACATTTTGCCTTCAGGAATACGCCGAAGAAAAACTTATAGGGAGATTGAACTACTTTTGGTATTCTGAACTGGAGAACCTCATACAAACTTATTGTTTTTCTAAGGTTTGCCCAGAGGTTTCCAGGATTACCAGAGAAAACTATGGTAAAATGTTGAAATCATGAAACTTAGGGAAAACTTGGGGTATGTTCTCAATACCATACAATTCAACTACTTTTCAAAGTTTTCTTTAGAGTGGTGGGAAAAATTTCTTGTGCCAACTGTATGTATATCTGATTTAATCATAAAAGCATTTTCCTGCCCAAGGACATACACCTACAGACACAGCTGGCCGTAGGTGAGAATCAAAAAATAACTTTAGCGCATGTCTACGAAGACGATATGGTAAAGTGAGCTGCTGTGACCCGCTCTTTAATTCCCCTTCCTGAATCAGCCTGCTGCGTAGGCTTCCAACCAAACAATGACCAACCATAAAACCCTTTCTTGGAGTTATAATGTTGATACGTGCCGATGTACACATCTGAACCGACAGGAACCTCGCACTGAACAGAACACGATGCTATTTGCCTGGTATAATATTGTTCCTAGGTCAATTAATGTTCGCGGAAAGCTGGTCATGAATTTCAATGAAGCAACGACATCTATGCAAAGAAAGCAAGCGACACTGAGGGTTCGTGGACAAACACATGCCCTCGTCGTGACTTGTCGCTTAGTGATTCAGCTAACTTCCTATTGAGAGGTGTTAATGTGATTCATTTCTGTATTGTCCCAGTAAATGTCTAAGAGTGTACAGAATGGAATCACTTCAAATAAGTTTGGGTATACCATGGTACAAATACTATTAGAGTCCAGCGATTCTGTATAGTCCAACAAACCTCCCGGTACCAAGCTTTCTGGTTACACCAATGTACCCTTAAACTTGTCTTAATGCTAGTTTTTGAAACATGACACCATCGACCAGGTCAAGGATAAATGGAAGGAAAGTTTGATTGCTTCGTTAAACTACATACAAAGGGAATAAGAAAGATCCTGATCTAAGGTACTGCGCACCGAAAAAAAATCTATAAAAAGCTAGAGATAACTCAGCAATAAGACTTTGTAATGCTTTTCAGGACTCCCGAGACAAGCAGGTCTCTTCGTGAGCATCTCGATATTGTTTACGAGAAAATATTCGATCGCTGTCGATTTGGTTAGCGCACCATCAGCAGGGATTCACAATGGCTCACCATGCGCTGCATCTGTATTGCCTGCTGTTCATAGAGGCAACATGTCGGATCGCATCTTGTTTGCGTTCAAATACGGCGTTGCTATGTGAAATGATAAATAACCAGAGAAATAAGGGTGGTGTGTAAACGGACCAAGTTGTGCAAAGGAAAGGTTTTTCTTGGAGATGCACGGATCGGATATGAGTTATCAGCTGGGTCCGTTTGGCGAATCCTACTGGATATCTGCAGCCTTCCCAGCCACAAAAGAATGATGTGACCCCATCCCGCGAAATCTCCACGATGAGATGACTGAGGGCTTGACCTGACGTCGTGTTGCTTCTTTCAACCCAGGCGTGCTGAAGGGATAAAACTTTAGATGCACAGCTAGGTTTAGGGTCTTACTTACAGGCGTCAGCTCTGCAGCGGGAGGTGCCCGGAATGTTTCACCATAGTTTATGTTACCTAGCGACGAGTTCACGAAAATGCCAGTTCGATTACTTCCACGAGTGACACTCACTGCTTTCGCCCGAGCCAGCGCCTGTGTAGTGGTAGTGCCCGGTGTCAACAGGATAAGGCCGGCTACTATCTGTTCATGAAATGTCCATAAGACAAGCCGTGGTATGGTGAACGGGTGTATCAGAAAACCTACCCCCATGCACTGTGAGAGGATGAGATTTTGGGTTCGAATAAATATGAGATGGCATTATTGGAAAGTGGGGGTTCAGATTTACATGAAACAAGGACAGGTGGTTATGAGTGGTTCGAAGAAAGTAATAGGTGCCAGTATGACCTACAATTAGAGGGGGGATATGAGCCTTCCATATAAGCAGGATCCTGCTCTTGACTACTCGAAGGATCGTTTTGATCGTTATCTTCCAGATTCCAGTGCCCATACGACATGACAAAATCGTGCTAGGCTGGAGACAAGAAGTTGTCCAGTAGTTAGCTTTTGTATGCTGAACTTGTTCTTCGCGGCCATCGTCAGGGTTCGCATATGAGACCAGTTGCGCATCCCATTCTGCTGTGGAGGCAAAATAAAATCTTTGTTTCGGTCAGGAAGATACAACAACAACAACATCGGATTACAAGGGGCGAACTGGACAGAAGTGGGTACCTAAGCCGCCACGTGTGGTCGATCGGCGAGATTCAAGAGCTTAGAAGAGAAGAAACCCGGATCAAGCATGCTTTTGGAAAAGGTCGCTAAGGTGGAAATAGTGGGATCATTGATGTGGAGATGATATTGTGATCCCTGTTAAGGATGTCGGCAGGTGGCGATACCGAAAGCACAGTATGTATGTACCGTACCCGATGCCTCGTGTGCGTTAATCAACTTTGTGCGAGATGCATGACGTGTAGATGCACCCAAATCATTACAGCATATGTTCCTGAACACCAAGAGTTCATACACCGCCCTCGCCTTGTACTTTTCAGGGTGTCAGACGTTTAAAAAATCGATAGCCATCGTGTTATATCATAACTTTTGGTTTCCTAGTGGTGACTAGAATAGTGAGAGCACCCTGACCTCGCCTTTATAGTGATAGATGAAACACGTAGCGAGGACATCAAGTCGAGGGCACACGACTTGACGATGTGTCGGAGTCGAGATCCGGATGCGGAAATGGCCGTACGCGCGGTGAATGCTCAAGCAGGTCGGTATTAAACTAATCTATCCTCTGCAGGGAAGCATGAAGAACGAAATACGATCAAACATTGATTATAAGCTTGGTTACAGCTCTCTGTGTTGAAGGAGTGCGAGTAGAGCTACCGTTTACCAGTCATCCATCCGGAAGTGATTACGTAATGTTTGAGTTTAGCGGGAGGTGGACGTCTTATCTTCTTGAGTGAGTAACTTGTACGAGATAGTATTTAGCTTGTAACTAACCTAGGAAAACCGTTCTTTAGATTACTGTAAATCCTCTTCAACACTCTGCATAGTGTAAGGAGTAAAAGAAGAAAAAACCTCTAAGAGATCATGGGCTTAATCAAACGGGGATTACGTAATTTTATCCTGATCAAAAATTCTTAAGAACTTCTCAAAACTGAGAGAGGAATATGCCTAGTGCTTCAGAGGAAATTTCCCTATGTTATTTTGCACATCTTATAATGAGTTTTTTTTTCTGACATTTTCACCACATGCATTTCAGAAGGTGAATGAAAGAACAGAAACAAGTAGTGTCATTCACTAAACCTACAGTGCTTGTTTTATTGGGGAAATCACTGACATGACACGCCCTATGGAAAGTGCCCTGACCATTTTAATATGTCCCATCTACTACTCCCTCCTGCAGAAGACACGTCAGCGTTTGTCTCCTCACCCATTCTGCAATATTGACATTGTGTCGTGACTCCGGATAAGACCAGGATGAAGCTCGTAGAAGCAGCAGTCTACATGTTAGAATATCCCATGTTCCAGTGTCGACTGGCAGGCTGGGAGTGTCTAGTACCATGGTCACTCTCCAGAGTGTAGATACGATCTCAGTCCATGCACTTATTGCATACAGATTAATGCTTGTGCCTGTCGCACCAGTGATGTCGAAGAGCCCTCGGGCACGATGGAGTGGTGGCAGGAGAGTTGTAGGATCGCAGAGCTTCGATGCTCTTGCCTCGTCTGTCCACAAAAGCAATGGCTCGAAGTTTTGCAAGACATGGGTTGCTTGCCGGAGAAGATCTACCAGGGTAGCACTATGGCTAACCGGATTGGTAGCGAGACGCAACGTGACTCGGGAGATCAGTTGCAATAAACCAATCTGGGTAGTCATGGCTTCTGGCGTGTCTGTGTTTATATAAGTTTCAGAAGTGATCATCGCATAAGAGCCTTTACATACTTGAGACAGTGACGGCCCGGAGTAGCAAACATAAACATCGGGCCAATGAGGCGTGAAATTCTCCACGGGTAGCCTTCTCAATTCTATGTTCCCTGGCTGTGATAATAATGTTCTCTAAAATCTTCGCCCAGGCGATGGATTCCCCATCGTTAGCAATTCTTGTCTCGAGTTGCAATTCTATCCAAGTTAGAAGCGATGAGCGGAGGATGAGAGAGGAGACCGCATGTTGATTTGAAGATAGATTGGCGAGAAACTAGGGAGGGAAATCGTCGGTGACGCACCAGCATGGCGGTCATGATTGCAACTCACCTCCAGCACCCCTTTCCTCAGTGACATCTCCTCTGGTCTTGCCGCCTGCCACATGCTGGCAACGAGATCCCAGGTGTGCCTTCGTCTAAGCATTGTCCAGTCCTGAGCACCACCTTCACTTATGGCCTCGTATAAGAACCGGATCATCCATGTGCGCTCTCGGGGCCATTCTCCATCCTCGCTACTGTATAAAAGCGAATACAACAAGGGTACGTCCGTTGTATCGAGTTCCGGACGTTGAAGGAGAAATCGAGATATGACGGGGTACAGGAAAGACGAAGGATAGAAGGTCGCGCGTAGAGCATGTGCTAACAGGATCACCGAGTACGTTGGGAGGCGTGGAGCCGATGAAGGAGGAAGAAGATTTCGAAGCATATCCATGATGTAAATAACTTGACCTTTTTCCAGAAAATCGGCCGCCTGTGGAAGTATTATGAGTTTGTCGTGTCTGAAAGACGTTTCGAACCTGAACTCGCTGTAGCAAACCAGCCAAGGCTGTCACTCCCACTCTCCGAAAGTCTTCGTTTCTTGAAGTAAAGACGCATACGACAAGTGAAATGACATTACTTCTGAACACCTGTACCCAGTCCGTGGTGGATAGCGATTTATGTTCCAATACTAGTTGCACGACCAACAATGTCAAGAAAACGGGGTCATAGAGCCCGTCCTCACAGCTGAGAGCGCTCTTGAGACCACTCCCATCTAGCCGCCGCCACGTGGGGAAGGCGAGACACGTTCGGAAGACTCTGTCCGGATCGAGACTAGTAACGGCTCGTATGATATCCTGGGATGGGGGTGCGGAAGGTGTTGGGGACCAATTTCGAAATAAAGAAGCCACCGACTCCTTTCGCTGCATTTCGTAGAGGTAAAATATGGAGAAAAGTAAACGATCTGAGAGGGACAAACTTCCCCCATATAAGCGCGTAAGAGGTGCAATATGAGTCGGCTGGCACGTGTTGATCGGATGGATGTGAAATAATGTATGCAAAAGCTCGATTATTGGCTGTCTGCTAGGGTGAGAGGGATCGGTTGTGGTATACAGATGCCGGTGTTGAACTATACTTTGTAGATGACGGTTACCAGCTGCGGGCTAGCGTAATTACTATTAAACAGAGAGTGCGACCTTATGCAGCCGAGAGCTACTCGCCTTTAGATGTGCAGACAACACTAAAGGTGGGAGGCTCTTTATCACACTTGGCATATGCAAACACCTCTGAATCGCAGCTTTTAAAGCGGGTTCCACCAAGTGAGCCTTTGTTTCCACGCGAGGGATCATTTGAGCTAGCCAAGTTAGTCATGTTACAATTCATCATGTAGATTGCAACGGGGACTCACATATTTCATCGAGGACTGTAAGATCATCCTCAGACATTTCATGACCCGAAAATTGATGTACCATCCGCTCTAACGCCCTTTCAGTGACCCCGCGTAACACGAAAGAAAAGGCCGTAGAGTCAAGTCGATCAAGGTCGCGAAGTAGTCGTACGGAGTGGAGGTTCAGCATTGTACCATCTCCGTTTTGTATCTCTCTTGCGAGGAGGGTTACATAATGCTCTCGGCTTGATGTGAAAACCCGAAAAAGAAGCCAGACACAAGACGCACATAGAGTACGCAAACCGTCAGAAGATTCAGCTCGGAAAAGACATCGCACAACAGCCAAAAACCACGCGTCAGGAAACTGATTCATTCCATCTTCTTCACTCTGGAATGTCAGAACATCGAGGTATGCGTGCAAGGGAATAACGACAAATGCCAGTGAAATTGCATGGGCAGGTTCGGTTTTGAACAGCCAAGCCCCAAAATCACGTCGCGAAGTAGATGATACGTATATAAACCCTGATATGATTCTGGAGATGGTCTCGTCCCAGTCTTTGAGATTTAAGAGGGTGACCATAAGGGATGGATCGAGAGGCAACTGAGTAGCACGAACGTTCCACCGCTGCTGTGCAGAAAGCGTGATGTCAGAAAGTTTACACATTCGATCCTGAGTTAATAACGAGGAATTGCAGCCAATAGGAAGCCTAGAGTCTACAACTAGCAGTAGAAGGGCGTCAAGAGTTGCCTTGTGATGTAAAGATGGCCGAATAGCGATGAGATTACGCATCCGATGCTGCAGTTCTGCTAGCACTTCCGCCGTCGAGGAGTGCTGCAAAAGAGTGTCCAGAATGACGTTCATGGTCGTCTGATCAGCATCGGCAAGCAGGTTTTCATGTTCTAGAGCGTTGATAACAGTGTCAAGAAGCTTAATCATGTCCATTGGTTCCATGAATGGGATCCATGGAGATGCGAGCGTGCACTGCACCAGTAACGTAAATAATTGATAGTAGCACGGTGGGCTCGACGAACCGTTCGCAAGTTATTGCAAGCTCTGGATTCCGCCATCCAGAAGTTGCAGTACTCAAGTGCAAGTTCACGATCCGAATTCACCTGAGGCCGAAGGGCAGCTCCGACAAGACAACAAAGCTCTGCACACGATACAAATGAATAATATATCCATATCAAGATGATATTCAAACGCACCCGTTAGTTCCAGGGCCGAGATGTCCCGAGAGCAGCACAGTTCCCTGATAGGATTAGACTCTAGAAACAATCCATGTTTTAATTGGGATAAGTCAACGCTTTCTCGTTGAGAGTAGCCTCGGCGCATGATAGATCCAAACAGGGATATTTCGGTGTGCCTCAGTGACGCAGATACCCTTTCTGTTCGATGGCTGGCTGCCAGTCTATGCATGCAGATTGTCAATCTGCGTTCGAGGGAGCTGTTCCACGCTGTCTCGGAGGTGAAGAATAGGGAGATAAGACCATCCTTGATATTTGTTCGTGTCAGCTGCTCGGGAGTTGAGTGCAAGTAGGCCCACTCAAACGAGACACTTGAAAAGGTGTCAGACCGGTATACTTTCGCAACTATTATAGGCCAAAAGAGCTTACTTCTTCTCTAATATATCCACTCGATCACCAGATCTAGACCACATGTGGCCGTATTGCGGATCTAGCTGATAAAGAAATTCCGTCGCAGCAGAGGGAGAAAGGCGGATAATAGCATCGAGCAGGCGATCCACTTCAGAGTGATGAAGCGGCAGGTGAACGATGCGTATCCAGTCAACAAGGTCGTAAGCGGCATTAGATGAAGCTGCCGCAGAGGAAGCTAGTATACCAAAGCACCGTTAATATGCACTATGGACCCATGAATTGTCAGTATGACGCACGGATAGGAAGGCTCTCCACTTGTGTCAGAAAGGCCTGGACGGCAGGACTGGTTGGGGCTGGAGACTGAGGGTATGGGTCTTGAATGAACTGCAATGAATGTGACAGGAGATCAATTTCTCTTCTGATTGCCTTCTGCATAACCATCGAACTAGGAGCCACAGCTGGGGTGCATAAAATTTCCTGTAGCTTAGAATCTATTGCCCAAACGCGTTGAAGGTTATGCATCTTGGTTGTCAAACCACATGTGAGCTTTCTAACGAATGTTGCGATTGCGAGGATATCAGAAGGTGATAACAAACTCGCGGCAATCTTGGCTCGCAGCTGTTCAAGAAATGTCATGAGAACAGGACTAGGGAACATGCTAGGATCGTCCTGCGTAAATGACCCGTTTTTGGGGGGGATGTTTTCGTTGAAAAATGCAACCCCATCTTCCAGATAGCGATAAGGCGTCTTCAGACACCGCTGAATGCAGTCATCAAGGAATGAAAGCACCCCAGTGCTCTCATCCGTGAGTGGTGTACCATCTGGTGCTGTTGCATCCGCCGCTCTACATGTCAATGGGAAAGCGCTGAGCCAGACATCCAGCTCGCGGGAATCGTGAGAAAACAGGATGCTCGACGAGAGAACGTGGCTGAGTAGTTCCGACGTGGCACTTCGTACAATGGAATGAGAAGTCTTAGCGTAGAGTGTAAATATAGCATAAAGATGGCTATAGGAGGAGGCGCCTATATGCATAAGTCCGAATCAGGTATACAATAGTACGGGGGAAAGTATATAATCACCTAATTTACTCGACCATGCAAATTGGTCGCTCTCTATGAGTAATTTCACAACATGCAGCTGTCGCAAGACGTCTAACCCGTTCTGACTTTGGTGAATCAGAAAGCTGTTGGTATTCATATCGTTGCTATCGGTTAAACAAGCTGTGGGGACAAAGACGCCCAAAAGAAGCTTTCCAACATCAAACCTGACCTCTGAGACAAGTCTTGGGAATAATTTGTGATATAGCCAGAGGAGGCGAAGAGCCGCTTCTGTGAGCAACGTTGCTCGAGGACTGTAGCGTCCTCTCGAGTCCAGGGGGTGTTTCTGCTGCACCATTGCAACAATCACCATAAAATCAGGCACTCTCCTCTCAACGTCGGCCTCTAGTTCCCGAGAACGTTTCGACCATTGTCCAGTCTCACCATCTTCTTCCAATTTGCCAGAAATTTCACGAAAGGTGCACAAAACGTTGTCCAGTTTGGTGAGGCATTTAGACAGTATGAGGGTAGTGCAGTGTTGAACGAGGCTCGAAGAAGACTGGAGGCCCTTCGTAAGATGTGTTTTGTTCATAACAGAAGGCAGAACGTTGGCAGTCGTCGGAGAGAGGGGAGGGGGGGAGGGATTGTGTTGTGTTGTTTGTGGAAGAAGAAAAGACGATGCAGGTATTGGCAACGATACTATGTTACCTAGAACGGAGATATTTGTGATCCACCGGGAGGAGAGGCGTGGCTCTAGAGTCAGATTCGCAGCCAACCAGTAACTAGAGATTTTTTTTGGTTAAATAGATAAATAAATACGATGAAGGAGCAGACCCTGCGACAAGTTCCGGACATGCCTCAAGAATTTTTAAGGCAAGCTCCTGTTGCCGTGCATCCTCGTTGACCTTGAGACTCTTTATGATATTACCTAAAATCTTATTATAAATTTTGCCTCCTTGACCTGTCACAGGTTCGGTTTCAGTATACACATCGGCATTTTTTCTAGTATCCTCTTCCAGTGAATTATCTCTTGGATACCAACCCCGGCTCTTGAAACAGACGCCCACCCCGGGACAAGTCATTACTGCCAGCATGAAGTGATGGATCAGGTCGGCTGGCACGTGGTCCGTAGTGTTGTCCTCAGGAACATCACGGTCATAAAGTTTGAGGAGGTAGTTGAGAGTTGGTTCGTTGAACAAACCGACCTTGAGGGTTCGCTTTATTCTAGGATCGCACCACACCCCTTCCCAGCATACTTCCAGGATACGACGAGTGACGATGTAGGGATCCTGAGATATACCTTTGAAAACAAGAAGAAACGCATTCTTGTGCTGCTCAAGGAATAATATTTTTGTAGGTGATGGTGTTGCGTTCGAGAGAAACGAGAGGATGAAAGATATGTAAAGGGTGCGGATGTCTAAACAATAGAGCTTGTAAGTGATATAACTTTAGGGAATGCCAAGGGGAGCCGTTAACAGAACCTGGATGAGCCGATGGATGAGTCTCTCGGTTGCCTTTGCCTTTTCTGCGAAGGAAGAGCAACTTATGAAGTGACTGAAGAAAGTAACGGTTTTAAACAAACGTAAGAAGGTCAGGGTGGTGGTAGTGGTTATGGATACCTTCTGACCCCATGCGAACCCGTCCATAACAGATCTCTTCTCTACACCCCCTGCGAAATTAGACATTGCGTTAAACAACTTCAGAGTGGATAGTATTAAATCGGAAGTTGTGTCAGTAAGGTTGGTGTTGAGCTGTCGAATGTATAAAGGAGAAAGCAATGTCTTGATGACAGTTTCTCCAAGTGCGTGGTAGATGAAATGCGTCGACAGAAGATTCAAGAGAGCTGCCAGAGCAGTCAGACAGAGGGAAATTATTTTAGCGCTTGGCTGTTCATGAGAGGGAAAAGATTAATGTTTCAAGCAGAATAATACAGATATATGGGACAGTGCATACTTTCGGTGTCCTTCCGATGATGGAAAACACGTCTTGAGCACCAGGAGACTTCTCAAGCCACCTTATCGCCAGTTGTAATCGCTCGTCCTGCGGAAGGAGCGCATCCTCATCAAAGCGGATGGTCATCTGATTTCTTAATGTCGTCAAAGCTAATTCATTACTAGCATCGTAAGTAGGTTCGTCTAAGCGGGCATCAAACTGATCACCTTGAGTAAGAACCTCAACTTCATTACTTTGCAATGCAGTCCGAACATCGTCAACGCCGGAAAATGTTCCTATCGGATTACAAAGTGGGTCTGATTTTGCTTCCTTGGCTCGATCTTTCCTGACGCTTTTGTAGATTGGAGCTGATCGCTTCATGCAACAGAAAACACTGTCTGGCGGAGTTGAAAGACCTCGTAACCCATTGGCACCCACACGGCCAGACCATCATGGCTCAATCAACAACTGCATCCCAAGAAGAACTAAAGGCAAATAAAGTACCACTGGGATATCGGGATGGATGCTCTGCGTAAGTCCTTGTAAGAAGTTCTGCAAATCGGTGATTACTCAAGTGTCTGTCTTCGACGTTAAATTTGGACTTAGCATACTCATCCCGTTGAATCTGTGTCGCCGGAAGAATGCGTATGTTCCCTGGGAATGCCATCATGAACGGTGAATACACTCTATGCATGCACATAGTTGTTCTAGCGTGCCAATGACCATCATTTTGTTAGACACGCCTATGAGCTGTACGTATCATTTGTATCAGGCCCGAAGTGCATTCTGTTGTCTGATAGCATCTGTGCTTTGGGTGGTGTTTCTTCCTATCTAGATGTCAATATAATGAGTGAGTGTGCTTTCAGCTTGTGACGATACAGTGGTCATCACTCGCTGACGGGTCATTATAGCTTCATTCGCCGGACGAAGGAGCTTTCCAAGCGGAGAAGTTTACAAGCCCTCGAAGCAGAGGCAGAGGCATAGATTAGATAGCGATGAGTGGCTGAAACAGGTTGGTGAACCTTGCACCAATATACAATTATGCAAACTCTCTGATGGACCCAGGCATGCACCCCCGCGTTCATAGAAATGTACTTGCATTTCCTACATTCTGATAAAGTTCCTGCGAACATACCATTCCTCAGAAGATTGATTGTTGGTTTTGATGGGTGCAATGCAAAATAGGAAGTTTCCGGGAGTATATGTGGCTTGCAACATGGAGAAGATCTATGGCAAAGACAACTTGCCCTTGGTAGTACTAGTGGCTCGTAACCAGCCTGTGAGCAGTGCGGAAAAACACCTGGGGAATATTTCTGAATAGGTGGAGAAGCCACCACAGCCATGTGGAATTTCCGTGTAGGTTGATTAATGGAAGTTCTGTGGGTTTTGGTGTAACTGTTTGACAACCAATAAATTAAGAGAGATCTAATAGTGACAGCAGCCGGTAGCCGCCCCGGTCCCCAACTCTCATTCAAGCCGCAAATCACAAAAGATGATAAAAAAGTTTTGGTTTCATTTCAAGCAGTTTGATTTGTAGTGCAGTCAGCTACAACTATGATACAAAAACAAAAACAAACATTTAACAGCAAAAGGTTAGTAAAGTTATTCTTTCTGGCTGGACAATTATCATTGTACAACATATGGTATTACTATCAATTTCCACCTCATTTGGACATATATGTTTGGAAACATCATTTGGGGTAAGATTCAGCCCCAACTCTTACTTGACACCTATGCTCCAAACCTCATCACCAACAAGTTCAGTGAATCATTCCATTGACAACTAAAGTAATAGGTCAATAATTGTTAGGGGAAATCCAGTTCTTAGCCAACATTCCAAAACCTTCTGCATCTTCGAGTTCTAGAGTCTGAACTTCACTCCTGAGCAATGATCTTCAGGTATGATGACTGAGCACTTCCAAAGGTCTGGTTCAATGCCATCAATAGACAGTCAAGTTCCAACCCATGCTTTGAGCCCCTCTGTCACGATCATGATTTACGATTTGTTCCTCCGTCCGAACCATCCGAACCATTCGAACCATTCGAAC
>QMFG01016933.1:0-10229 GCA_003314545.1 Ramaria sp. MG151
CACTGTCATTCGTGAGCAGAATCAGGCACTCGCATCTGGAAAAGGTCGACCAGGCGCCGTGCACATTAATCTTGAGTCACTTATAATCAGTAACCCGTTCTCGGTAGGCATCGTGCTTGTAACTGCGAAAAACTACAGTAACTCACGACGATGCCTGGTGTGTAATATTATATATTACCTCGACCAATATATAGGATCCAATGTCGCACTTCCGATGGTGGCTCCATCACGCCTGCTACAACACGCACCTATACAATAGCACCACCTGCGACTCAATGTACGCGCTCCAGCCCACGTGCATGGAGCTTATTCAGTTCGCGTATGAGAAGCCGAGTGTGGAAAATAGGGTGAGGGCGTTTAAATCATGTTTCGCGTTGGAGTTGGGAGATGTGCACGGAAAGATGGTGGAGAATGTTGATAAACGGGTTCGTGGGTTTCCCCTGAATCCCTGCTGCAAGTTTCTGCAGTGCTCCTTCCTGGATGGCTACTTAACTGAAAGTTTTCTGCGCGTTCTTCACACGCCACGTACGCTAGTGCGACGGCACGGTCGAAGATTGCTTCCCCCAGTTCGGGTGGATCTCCAATTTCATGGACGATGAACGAACTAAAGAGGAGCTGGGGGTCCCACCGAACTTAAAGTTTAAGGCGTTGAATTCCGCAGTGACGAAGGAGTTTATAGAAGCCGGGGACCAGTATGTGTTTTTGTTTTTGTTTTGCATTTTCGCCCCGTTTTGGGATGGACGCTTACGAATGGACCGATGGATACGTATGGGGATAGCATTCAGCCGACGCATCTTTTATATGAACCCCTTCTCAGGGATGGAATCAGATTATTGCGTTTGTACTCCGTCTTTGTTCCCGTATAACCCTACTCCAACTTATATCCTGGGTCTTTCAGACTACGTCGGAGCCAAAGACGCCAATTGCGGGTATCCTGGTATCTTCTCATTTGTACGTACCTCCTTCGCGAACACAAAGCTTGACACCGTTATTCCCCTCACTCGATTGAAATCACTTCCTGAGATGCTTGAATTCCTCCTTCCCCCAGCTTAAACTACTCCCTTCACAATACCAAGACCGCTTTATCAACGCCACGGACATACCATGGCCACAACTTGGACCGTCAGACTCAATCTCCGAACCAGAAGCAACCATACGAGTTGCAGGAGAAGGAGCAGGAGATATGACATATATACTGATTGCGAATGCGGGGCACTTTGTGAGTTTTCTCTTTTTTAGAAACAAATTTGTGTAAGGCGCTGAATCCTGATCGGGTAAATTTGCTGGTTTGGATTTTATTTTAATTTTATTTAAATGTGGAGGTTGCGTTTGACCAACCTGTGTTGGCAAAGAGGATCTTGGAGCATTGGATTGATAACCGACCCTTCTTTAAAGATTGACGGAGTAGGGGATGGGAATATGGTGTCGTGGTGTGAGTAAGTGGCATATCTAGTTAAGAGCATAAAATGTACGTTTGTAGGTTTCTGAGAGGTATTTAGACACAGATCCCAGCTTTGTTTGACAACACTGGCGCTGCATCTTCAATGTGGTTTATTTGAACTGAGAACAATAACTTCAACTTCGGTCTTACATTGAATCCCCGACAACCCGACAATTATAATTACTTGCATACAATTCAAATACCGAATCAATTTCAAATCCCTCTCCAATTCCCTGTATGCTTACATAATCCGCCACATAGTATAAGCAATTGGGATGCAAGACGATGCCTCGAGGCCTCTCGATACACGATGGCTGCGATTAATTGGGTGTGGCCGAGCTGGTCTCACCAGTCCCCCAAACCCGTTGTTCCATTGTTGAAGTGTTGTCTCAGAAGAGGCGAGTTGAAACAACGCGTTATTTCAAGTGGCCTTTTGTGCCCAGATCTAGTAGCTGTGGTTTCGCCTTGGCATAGTCAAATACCGGTCTTTGACCTTCTCTTATTCAGGTTTCACTTCTTACCCATTGCCCTCAGAAACTTCTCCAGTGTGTTGAAGCTCAATTTTCATAGTGGTTACCTTCACCGTGCGCAATCATGCTACTCATTGACAAGGTGAGTAAACGCATTATGGTACCTGAGAGAATCACTCGTACTTACATCATTCTATAGACCGCGAACGCAGACATACCCAACGCAGACACCTCACTACTACATGCAAACCAGACCCACCGCCGGCGCGAAGTCACCGAAGTCGCAAGACAGTCGGTATTAGAAAAGAATAATAGAAGACCTCCACACAAAACTACACAGGATCAGAAACGCATTCTCCTGGCAGCATTTGATAATGACCCCAATCCTGGCGTACTCAAAAGAGAGGAGCTCGCAAAACTGTTGAATTTGTGGGTGGCTCTTCTCCCAGCGATATATCCAAATCTGAACCCTTCACATAGGGAGCGTCGGATTATCAAGAACTGGTTTTCGAACCAACGTGCTATGAGACGTAAGATTGGGTCTAAGCGTCCTGCTTCACGCCCCACTGCCTCCACATCTGAATCAGGCGACGATGGTAACACTTGGATGGAGGGAAGCATTGAGGTCAATTACGTTCTTCGATAAATAAAACAAACTCTCGCCTCACATGTTGTCTGTGCAGGTGGTGTCAGGGGCACTACTTGCGTCCCTTAAAAGAGACACTAGAGAGAGTACCGTCGTCATACCCGACCATAAAAGTGGCACTCCATACCCTTCCTCGCCACAGAATGTGCTATGCACCACCACGAACGCAGCTTCAAAGAAAACCACCCCCACTAACCCCCAGTTTCCCTCTAAAAAACCACGCGAGGCCCTTACACATGGCATGCACCCCCCAATCGACCTTTCTCCTTTTCTTAGCCCTATACCTCCCAATTCCCCTGCCCCGTCTGTGTCTCGTCCCTCGTTGAGTTTGTCGCCATGTTCTTGGTCGCCTGCGTCTATGAGTACAACAGATCGAAGTGCGCGTCCAGCCATTGATCGACCGAGCTTGCGGAAGAAGAGTAGTGAGACCCGTCCCACACCCATACATGGTTATCCAGTGTCAGCGCTACGCACGAGTTTGAGGGTCATGTGAAGAATGGAGATCAAGGAATATATTTTTGTCCACTTTACAATACTGCAAATTTGATAATTCTTGACTTGTGCTTTCATATGGACTCAAACATATCCAACTCTGATGCAGTACTGTCACATGCCAGCATGGAGTCATGGAAGCCATGGGATAGTTTTGCATTAGACAAAAATAGTAGAAGGCCTTCACACAAAAGGCGAGAAATGCACTGTCCTGGCTGCATTTCAATAACCCCAAGCCTAAAGAAAGAGAAACTTGACTGCATGAGTAGTTCTTCTCTCAATACCCAAATCTCACTTGTACATAGGGAACACCGTATTGTTAGCAATCAAGAAGCAGTTGTATCCTGAATCAACGTGCCGTGAGACAGCGATGTACCCAATTCTGACCTGCGGACAGAACTCGTTTCCGAGTTGTGTCGGGAAAGACGGGAAGCAAAAACGGAGGTTGAATTCTCGCTCAAGTAATTAATACTGGGACTTTGTTTAATGATAAACCTCTCAAACCCAACAGGATGGATCCTGTGAGGTTTTTCAGTTTTAGGGTTTTCTTTATTCTCTAATTCAGTAATACCACTCTTTCCACGAGGTGTAGAAGAGTTTTTGGACCAAAAAAAAACTAAAGAAATTGCCAAGCTCTATACTTTCTTTGAGTCAAAGAATTTCCGAGTGTTCTTTAATAACTTATTTAGGAATAAAGTAGCTTTCTTTATATATAATATTTCCGAAATTTCCATTGCGGAGCCGGCGGGTGAATATTTGCAGCACAGATTCTCAGGTGTCCAATTTGCGGGAGTTCTCCCAACTACAAGCTATCCAGATGGTCACTTAATGGTCTGTTAAAAAATAAGCATTTCCGCTGTTGACAATGGTCAGGAAGGGTGGTTGCAGCTGCAGTGGTGGCAGAAACAGCGCAGCTAGTCAAGACCTGACTTTTTGAATGAACGTAGTAAGATTGGGTCGACAGCCTTGCTTTACATATCCGAACCGAACGAGATAAATACTCAAATTAATGTCAATTACGTTTATTAAATAAATCTTTAACGTCGCTTTTAAAGAACCCAAGGTGTGATGTCCTTTAAGAATGGCCTAAAAAGCATAGTCAGCAGAGCACCCCACCATGAACGACCAGCACAAATCCCCAGCACTTCTTCTAAAAAATTACACATGGCATGCGACCCCAATCGACCTTTCTCCTTTTCTTGATATCTTCCAAATCCCTGCCCTTCCCTCGTTCTTGGTCGCCTACGAGTGCAAGGCCTGTCCTACGGCCATACGTTTCGCACGAAACCAAGGAATTTATTCACTTTATAATAGCAAGGCTTATCCTCTATAACCAATATTGGAAATAAATTACGACATCTACTGGTTATCGCTACAGATATTTTGCTATGAATACACATGTATGACCGTAGCAGTGACCTTTTATCCCGAAGAAACACAATACCCCATGCTTGCAAAATACGGATTCATAGCCGCAAAGCGGCGGATACCACGTGCCTCATCCCCAGGGCAAACCTCCTCCTGCATAGACGGAAGGGGCGACCCTCGACTAGGCGGCCCGTTGGGAGTACGCCGGCGAGACCGAGAACCCTCCGACGAACCCTCCGACCCCCACCGCATCAACTGTATCTGCTGTGTCTGCGCATGATTCGCCATCGTCAGAAACGCCGCCGCCGTCGACCCGTATGCAGAGGTGCAAAAGTCCGTAGGCTTCCCATTCCCGTGCGAGAAGCAGAACGCGGCATGGCGGGGTCGTGCAGCACCGCTATCTTTCGCCGTTGTGCCGTTGGTCAGGGAGTGTAGCATACCGTCTAGTGATGGGGAGGAAGCAAGGTCGAGGGGGGAGAGTTCGCCTGCAGGACACGGGGAGATTGGATTGAGACGCGGTTTCAGAGGCGTGGGAGGGAGAGGGTAGGGATCGAGGGGGGATAACAAGTCTGCGTGAGTGACGGGGACAAGGCTGCGCATGGGGGATGGAACAGGATCGTCGCTTGATCGATGGGCGCAATTGGGAGCGCTGCGCACGGCAGACAGTGACGACGGCAGCCCCAGTCCAAGCCCTAGACCGACGGTGGCTTTGTTGCCAGAGCTGGGGAATACAGGTGGCAGTGTCTCGGGTAAGGCAATGGCGTTGGGGCCTCCAGGACGCGAGATAGATCCCCTTCGTGAACGAGGCGAGGCGGATTGACCCGCAATCCGTGGGGTTGACTCGAGCAGAGGCGCGGATGGGACGGCGTGGATACCATCATCACCAGGCAGCTTCCGACTCTGTGGTTCTGAGGCAGGACGGCGAGGCGACATTTCAGCTAGTCTTCTAAACGTCGTCCTATCAAGTGCTTTGCGACGCTTTGTAGGTCGCTTCATGCGAATGATAGGATGCCTGTCCTCGCATTCCGTCTCGTACCCAGCGTCAGACCCGTCAAAGTCGCTTCCAGACTCCGAGTACATAGAGAGGTAGGCAGGCAGATCAGGGCGACGGGGATGCCCAGCGATAGAGCGTTGCTGCTTCGCGTCGCGGAACACAGGCGTAGTCTGCAGATGGGAAATGTCCTCGTTCGGCGACTCGGGCGGCGTCTCGTTTTCGGTCTGTGTGTCGGAGGACATGGAGTCTGTGAAAGACTTGGACATGGTTGGGCAGTCAGGGAATCCCGCCGACGAGGTCGACCGGGAAGTGGAGGATGATGAGCTACTTGAGAGCGAACACGAAGAGCACCATCGGGAAAGATGGTCATCAAAAGTCGCGAGGTGGAGAGACTCGATTGAAAGGGTGTTGAGAGTAGTTGGCGCAGCCATACTTTGTAGAGGGTAAAATAAATGTGAGGTGGTACTGGAGGTGGTTGAATGGAAACGCCTAAAGCTAGAAGCTAGCAGCACATCCTTTTATTTATCCAGCACACAGAGACTCGGAGCGGAAGGCTCAGTCATGGAACTTCCGATGAAGGACCATCAGTCAGCCTGGACCTGTTTCGGCTGGCTGACTGACTGCTCGGGATCGCACATTCCACATGTCTCGGACAGTGTCACGCTTCATTTGACTAGCTAAATGTAATCTTTGCTTGGTGTTTCTTGCACCTATGGCAACCTTGCAATGCTCGTAGTTCACACAGTAATACTTCAAGAGGTAATTATATTGTTGGACTGTTGGGCTTCGCGACGACTGACTGTCGGCCTTCGAAAGGTGGAAGGAAGGATGTCTTAGTCATACCGCTAAATAGGGCCGCACCTGCGGCGCAACGTGATTGGACATTACAAAGAAAACACTTAGCCAAGACATGATATCTAGACAAATCGAGCCTCGCCAGATTATTCACCACAACTCTTCCCAGACTCGTTTGCGACAAAATACAGCCAAATTGTATTACGCGAAACAGTGTGGCCAAGGTGGCAACGATCAAAAGTTCTCTGCGAGCCAAGTGAGATCGCGCAGTCGCCAGCTTAGCGATCCAGAAACGCACCTTTCCCAAAGAAGAATCTTGTACCTTTAGGGTTAGTATACTTGTTCGACATAGCATGTAGCCTAAAATATTATCCGCGACTCGTGAGTTCGGCAAGATAGTCCCGAGAAAAAGGAGGCATCTAGACGCACGTCTTAGACAACACTGGTGGTCCACAGAAGAACACTCCGACGTCTGTGTCTGGGTGCATGTCCGCGATGGACGGGAAGACTCTGTCCCAGTTCGGCCTGCCAAAATGGGTGGGCGCACGCAGGGATGTAATGGCGTCCTTTTCTGCCCCAACATCTTGAACCACGATGTTGTTCATGTCGTCTTCCTTGATCTTGGCGGTAAGGTAGATACTAATTTCGATCCGGTTCTGTGTGTCTTGCTCTTCAATCGCGTGCAACAGCGAGTGGAACCACTCTGCAGTACCAAAGTCACGAATTACCCATGTAAAGTAGACCTATTTCAAGGGTATAAGGGCACCAGATATATTTTGAAACAACAATACACGTGCCTTTGAGAGACGAGTAGCCTTCGAATTATTGAAGTTGTTCATACGGTACCAGATTGACTTGAGGATGGACGCAAACGGAGTGACACCGATACCAGCACCAACGAGCAGCACGGTCTCATAGTTCAAAAAGTCCTCAGACGCACTTCCAAACGGCCCATCAACCATGACACGGGGCAGGACCCTATTAACCGGTGGATTGACATTGCTCCCAACCACCTTTCCGCCCGCTTTTCCACCAGCCTTTTCACCCTTCTCCGGCTTAGAGTCAAAGTCGCATCCCAAAGCTTTGGCTAACGCACTGGTGAAGTCACCAACAACACGAATGTGGACCGAGATGTAGTCTTCTTCGGGAGCTGAGGTGAGAGTGAAGGGATGCCACTGGAAGTAGGAGATCTCAGGGCAAGAGATGAAGATGTATTGACCGGCGCGGGTCGTAGTCTTTTCCTTCTTAATCTGGATCTCCATGACTTTGGATGGGTGTTGAATAACCTTGGAGATATACGTCCTGTGGCGAGAACGCACTTCGCGCAAAATACGCTCGTATACAAAGATGACACCACCTACGAGCCAGTAGCGCTGCAAAGCAATCAGAAAACGATGAAAGCATGAAGTGTATTGGAGACAAATCACCCAAAATACACCAATATTGTTGAAGGAGCAGAATGGAGGCCTGTCAGGCTTGATCATGCAGAACATGCCATGCAACTGCCAACAGATAAAGAAGAGAATAAAAAGATGATGTGAGTACCAGAAGCGTTCAAAGTGGGCGCGACGACGCTTCTCCATAGCAAAGAAGACCATTATGCCAAGACATGCAGTCATGATCCAGCCAGTGATACCGGGGCCAGTGGCAAAGTTGGCAGAGAGGAAGGCTAGTAATATCCCGCCAACCCCTTTGGCATTGGGATCTGCCTTTGCAAGTCTGCCAAAGTTGACCATATGTGCAACGACGTGCACGATGGTCCAGAAAACCATGGACCAAGCGGTGGCCTTGTGGAAGGTGATGCTTTTGTCGAAAGGAATGACCTGGTTGAGCGGAGTACGACGGAGAATCGATATGAAGTTGCGACATATTGGGAGGAGGATAAAGATCACATCGACGTGAAGCACAAGAGCAGCCGTACGGGCGATAGCTGTGGGGTATACAGTGAGACGTGAAATGAGACGGGAACGAGACTGTAGGGACGGGTTACTTACGGTAAGTAATACCAAAGACGTGGCGGGCCGTGACGATGTTGTCCTTGAGCTGGTAGTTTGCAAACCCAAAGACAGCGACAAGTAGTTGCAGGAAGATCCAAACACTAAAGAAGATACGTCTGCCTCCCTCATTGACCATCCAATGTTCCCACCGCTCACGGAAAGTGGAGGGTTTCGCGACAGCGTATGCGGGCTGATTTACATCGGGTCTCAAAAGACCTTGTAGTCTCCTGCGCTCTGTCTTATTGCGTTGGAGGTGGGCGGGGCCACCATCAGGATGAATAAGGATATCCGGGTGGTCGATCACAACGGCCCTGTCTGAAAAGTCAAGGCCAGACGAACGATTATTTGCCATGCGAGCTGGGAGTAATATGGACTGGTATCCGTAGGAGATGGAAAGACGTCCTGCGTAAAAGAGTGGTGAGATTGGGGGTGACCGGCCTGCGGGAGGGCGGGGAGGTAGAGGAGGAGGAAATTATAAGCAATCGCAGGGTACACAATCTAAGTTCGTTCCTATGGAAATCTCCGCTCGTATTTCAAACTCCATACATTGCTCGGCAGCGCGGCACAACCGCACAAAACGATATTATTCATAAGGATAGGGGATATTTCTCGACTTTAGAGCGACACAAATTCATGCAACTGTGATTTTCATAAAGGAGGGATGCAGGGCTGCCACCATCTACAGTCTCCACCCTGCATGGCTGTGTCTCATCCATGCACGTGTCTCCACCATGCACGGCACCATGCACGGCACATTCATGGCTGTGTCCCCAACGTTCTAGGAGATCATCTCGCCCAGTATACTCCGTAACACGTTCGGGATATCATGGGTGTCACTCACACGGTATCCGCGGCCTTGGAAGTTCTTTGGTATCCTGGACCCAATATCAGTAACAGCTTCTCACAATGATGGAGATTCACCTCACCAGGTAGCTTCTGCACCCTCACCGATACATATCAAAGCTGTCTTCACCTAAAAAGTCGATTATAGCGCGCGTCAATCAAATATACGTGCCGGGGAATCGGACCTTGGGATCACGATACAGGGACCTCTTCAGATCTTCGGCAGTGATCTGATACCGGCCGAAATTCGCATCTGAAATAGCAATAACAAACCAGTCATCCGCATCAAATTTGCCAACTTCCATCACAGCCTTCTCTATGGCTTCCACTTGTTTGACAAGAACACATCAGCTTCGTGAAAGCTTAAGCATAGCGCCAAATACCAGTGTAATCCCCCGCAAAAGCATATTGGGTTATCATATTCATCTTTTCCACCACTTTCCATCGTTCAGAAATGTCAGGGATGGCCCCAGCTTCGAGCAGTGGGATCGTGGGACTGTCCCCAGACTGATAGATTGGTGCGATTAGCGAGACACGCATAGGTCGTCTCCGTCACTCACATGACCATATATCTATCTGCATTGTCAGAAACAATCTAGCATGCGGAACAGACTACTCACATCCCAGACGTATTTCTCCTGATGGGTAAGACGATCAAAGGTCTCCATCAGCATAACGGCTACGATATATTGGTCAGGACATGGCGAGATTAATCACATGACACGCACCAGTTTCTAGACTACGCTGCAGACGCCCGTCATATTGGAAGCGGTACATCGAACCGCTGACATCAAATAGGAAGCGTATTCGCTTCGGCCTGGTAGTTTGGAAGTCAGTCAGAGTTATGGAAACAGTTGCATAGACACTTTATCTGTGGCCGCCCAAGCTCTGGCTTCGCCATCCCTCGCCTCTTATACACTGTGGCTTCCCCGGTTAATCCATCTGCCAAGCGACTGTCGTCGAGCTCGCCATCAGTCTGACGCTTCACCCAGACACGCTCTTCTTCTTTCGCAGAGAGATCTAACATATTTGTTGCGTTTTACCCCCTAGGAAGTTGAAGAAATGATTCGTGCTCACTTTCAAGGAGGTCATGGAGACGAGCAATATGCGAATCGACAGCAGCTAATAGGCTAGAGTAGCCCGTCGCCTCCTTCTGGCTCATGTTCAACTCTTCCAGTCGGCG
>QMFG01016944.1:0-21073 GCA_003314545.1 Ramaria sp. MG151
AAAACCCCCAGAGTCCCATGCTTCTTCCAATTGCCGGAGCAAGCTAGTGTCGTTCAGAAGCCGTTTGGCTTCGTCCATATTTACATATTTTTGATCGAGGGTGGTCGGAGAGGTTTGGACGATGGATGAGAGCAAATGTGGAGCAAGGCTATGCCAGAATCCTAGCTCCAACAGTGGTGCCACAGATGCGCTGCCAAGTACAATTGCATCTAGTCTGGCATGGTCGTCATCAGAAATGGCTTCCTGATGCTCCAAATGGGACCGATCTACATCCATTGTCAAACGGGTGTTCATTTTGATTTGAAGCGGCGCTGTGTCTTTCAGGTTATGATGTCGAGAGATGGTCACGCGTCACGTGACTGAGGAACTTGAAACGCGATCATTTGCAAATGCCAAAACTCGTGTAGCTGGCTCAGTAAATACTTCTACATGGAGTATTTTCGCCTCTTGCGATTCCACGCTCCAATTATAGGTGATTCTCACTTGGGATAATGCCAGACTCCCAGATCATCTCTACTAAATCCTCTCTTTTTTTCTCTTTTGGGTCCAGGTCAAGGAGCTGGGCCAGCGCAACAAGATCCGCTCGCTGGATCCTACAGCTGCGCCTGTGGCGTCGTGCGACTACGAATCTTACCAAGGTAGATAGCGCAGGCGCTCTTTTATCTATCCCAGGTTTCTTGCGGAATATGGTTTCCAGGGCCTGTCATGGATCAGGTAAGCCGCCATCAGTATCTGTAGATATAACGCACCTGGTAGGCGATTTCTCTGCGACGTGTATATGCATTCATGCTAATGCCATCTTTTCTCATGTAATCCATAGCCTCTTTAATGATGCCATCGCCCTCGTCATCGTCCTCGTCCTCGTTGTGCATCTCCTCCTCGCCATCGTCCTCGTCCTCGTTGTGCATCTCCTCCTCACCATCGTCCTCGTCCTTGTTGTGCATCTCCTCCTCGTCATCGTCCTCGTCCTCATTGTCCATCTCCTCGTCCTCGTTGTGCATCTCCTCCTCGTCATCGTCCTCGTCCTCGTTGTCCATCTCCTCCTTGTCATCGTCCTTGTCATCGTCCTCGTCCTCGTTGTCCATCTCCTCCTCGTCATCGTCATCGTCATCGTTGTCCATCTCCTCGTCATCGTCCTCGTCCTCATTGTCCATCTCCTCCTCACTATTATCCTCCTTCAAATCATAATATAAATATCAGTTTCATAGATTTTTTTTTGTAATACCTGTTGAGTTACATTTATTAATTTGGTCAAATCCACAGTGATTGCTGAGCTAAGAGGTTCTTGTGAGTTAGGTGGTGTGAGTTTTGAAATACTGAGCTCACTTTGCTGTATCAAGATATAAAATGTTACATAGTCTGATTGGGACTCCTGGAATTTGCTTGAGAAATGGAATCCCATTGGTGCTGCTGTGGGCCAGATGGTTTGATAGATTCCAGGCAGCAAGATAAGTTGAGAGAAATGCATGCCACCGCTTGTTTCTCTCCACATTGACATCTGTGTCAGGAATATGTCTGGCAACTCTGGAGAATGGAAATTTGAATGCTTGGATCCTATTCAATGCAAGTGTTGCCCATTCTGCATTCTCTGGAGCTGAGAGACCAGCAAAGGTTATTACAATTGTGAGTGCACAACAGAGCATACCTCTATTATCCTGTGATGCCTTCAGATGTACCACATGGATTCCAGGATGTACTTCCACAATATGTTTGAGAAGTGATCGCCGGGTTTTGAACGTAACCTTTGAGTGGGGGTGATGGAGATATGTTGACATCACATTGCCAGCACAAGTCAACACAGGACATGAGTTTGAGTCCTTCACAACCAGGACAGTTGGCACTGGCGCAAACTCAAAGTCCTGTAAGTCATGTTAGACACACACATTGTTGCTTAGATTAAACCATGTCATACCTTTCTGAACTTGTTTTCTAGGAAAACTGTTGTTTTTTTGAGTTTCTTCTTCTCAAAAGCGGACAAAATCTTGACATTGTCCGGTATTGATTCCAGCGCATAAGATCCTGTGTCCATGATGTCGTGCGGTTGGAACGAAGGTTGAACAATAGCGTAGTGCGAAATAGCGCCTATAGCGGTGCATCCACCGCTGTCGCTCCGACATAACCATCCGTCACCAGAGAAGCATCCATGGAAAAAAACTCATCAAAAACTAACTCACATTTGTTAGATCAACTGTGGGAAAAATGTACTCGCGAAGGTTCTGCGACTAACCCACAAAGTACGTTTGTCTACGTTCTGCCTGCCGTCAAGCCACACCAAGGGGCATATTGCCCTCGTCCTGGATGTGTAAGGAAGCTGTGGGACGGAGGAATTACCAAGATTCCTGAACATCTGCAAGTGTCGCATGGTGTATATCACTACCTGAAGCCATTGGGCCACCACCGCTGTGAGTATTCGAATTTCCGTTGTATCCTGGTATGTCTTGACAATACCTGCCTAGCTATTTATTATTTAACATTGAAAAAAGAATTGGACAAAAACAAAGATCACCCATTTTCCAAATTGGTTGGAAAAAGAATTTTCATCGCAAAGCCCGTTATTTCAGGTTCACATTCGACTCCTCAAGCCAATACTCGACGTTTTTTCAGCATTATGATGCAGCACGGTTACCTCAAGTATAAAAAGAAGGATGGAGAGAGGGTGGCCGAACTTCTGAAGAACTTTGAAATTAGGTTGCCTGTACCAAAAAGGAAAGGCGGTCAGAACACCGAGGCCATTTTACAAGCCTTATTTGGACAAAGAGCGGATCATGGTGATGGAAAAAGGTTCCAGGCCCTCCAAAGAGAAAAGCATCGCATACAAAAGGCGTATGCATCTAGGGTACGTCAATTCTATGCTAATATTACCAGATATCTAACTCCTACAAAGGAACAGGCTATACTATTGATTCGGAACGTTCAAAACATCGCAGATTTTCCCAGAGATGCACTATCACTGTTTGACGATGAAGAGAGGAACAAGACTAATTACTTTTAATGAACTTGAAACCAATGCTGGATTTTTCAGAACTACAATTGAAACATTCAACATAATTGTTTTTGTACAGAAAGAACAAGAAAAAAGAAGGGAGAAAACTTCTGAAACTCCATGCATGCATGCAGGCACTTCTCCAAAATGAATTTGAAGCTTTGGAAACTTCAGTCATGGATTGGTGCCAATACAGTTGGATAGGAATTGGTTTGTGGTTTCCTACTATGTTTTTATTGATGTTTCAAGTCCATGAGTATGGTGATCAGTAGTCTAATGTGTGCAAATGTGTGAGGGTGTCACAGTCACAGATCCAGCTGATCTCCAGATCTCTGGATCTCTCCAGAAACCCTTTTTATTCTTACTATTCTCGTTCCCAGTTATCACTCCATTATTACCCCCCATTTCTATGTTACAGAAATCTTTCTTGATAGTTATAAAATGTGTTTCACTTATATTAGTTATCCCTGAACCCAATCCCTGAGACCCTTAGTACATAAACCTGAAATCCTCTTGTATGTCCCTCAGTTCTGATATCAACTTAATACACCCCATGCTCTCTCTCTCTACTCTCTCTCTCTCTCTCTCTCTCTCTCTCTCTCTCTACACTACGACCTGTGACAAGCCCCAGCTCATCTGGACCCTCCAGATACTCAGACATCCAAAATACAGGGACAGAACACTGAATCAGTACAACATATAAGTTGAAGCCAAGTCCCTCTGACCCATCCAGAAGTCTACCGGAACCCTGGAGCCCTGATATATGCTAAGTGACCCTCCCTGGAAATATCATCATCATCTCCAGTTTATCATTTATCATCCATAACAACCCGTCATTTAACAGAGGGGGGATGTATGCGGCTGTTCATGTGTCTTTGGGTTCATGGCCATTCCTCCAGTTGAATTTATAAGTAAACAAAGAATATTTCCAAGGTTTTAGCTTTGAATTATGTCCAAAATAACTTGTGAATCTTGTACTTTTCTTTTATCTTGTCTTAGCCTATCTCCTTGATGTGAGCATGTGATTATGTAATCAGTTCTTTGGATAGAAAATAACAATCTCACTATCTAGTTACAGATATCTTATATACTTTGGATCTCCCTTACCAGCCTAGTGTGATCCCTGTGAGTAGCTTGGGGTTAGAGTCCCCTTGCAGGCCTGGGTAGGACACTGGCAGGGTAGTACCCTCTAGTAGGCCTTCCAGCAGACATATCCTGGGTCAGGTTGAGGTTGCCCTTACAAACTCAATGTTAGAGTTGACTGAGGTTTGGGACCCTGTGCTGAGGTAGGCCAAGGCTCAGCATTTGAATCCAATGGGACTTGGTTTCAGCTTATGTGCTGTGCCAGCTCAGCATCCTGTCCCTATATTTTGGACAGGGCCCAAGGTTACCCAAAGTTTGGGTGTGACCTTAGCAAAAGAATGTAGGGTGATTAAAGAAGGAAGCATATATTAGGGTATCTTAGTCAATATCAGAACTGAGGTTTAGAGTACATGAACTAGTGATTATATATGAAGAGGATTGGGGATGAGTGACTGAAGCCAGGGTCATAAGCTATGAGGAATAAAGATCAAATGTGAACAGGAATAGACATGAAACAAGTTTGAGATAGGCCAGGGTTCAGGTCCAAGGGTAGACTTGGGGGTCACGCTCAGGACAGGTTCTAACAATTCCTTACTTTGGAATATTGTAGACCCCTAAGTGTCCATGAACCTACAGACTTTGAGAGTATTATTCATTGCTACCAAAATGTATCACAATCCCATCATGTCAACTTTGCCAAGTGGTTACAGAGGATAGTGACCAAAGTAGAAATATTAAATTATTTCCAGAGTTGCACTGCAGCAGAGTTTGATACTCTATTTGTCTTTGCTTTCACAAACAGTAGTCTGATATATTGGAGTGACATATATTAAACACCACAGTCTTGACAGGTTTTAAGACAGAATTAGATTCAGGTTCAACTCGGCCAAAATGCAGCCCGATACCGAAGGTAATCGATAATTAGAAAATTATTTCACAGGGAGCTAGCATGTTCCAGCCACTCTACATATCCAATGCCTCAGCTACTGACGAGTCTCGATCCATAGTTTAGATATGAAAGTGATTTAACCCTCTCTACTTAACAAGAGCCTTACAAATCAACTGTTGTCTTCGGCTCTTAGGAAGTCAAAATCCGCTCCCAGTTCAGCCCCAAGAACAGACTTTTTATAAAGTCCTGCATACCCCCTCTCAGGTTTAAATGCACCATGACCAGCACCCCTCCATGCCTCCAGCCTCCTCATCAGCTCGCCCTCTCCGATGTCAAGACTAAGTCGACGCGACGCAATGTCAATCGTGATTTGATCTCCAGTGTGCACAACTGCAAGTGGGCCTCCTACAGCTGCTTCCGGAGCAATATGGAGAACAATAGTTCCCGCTGCAGTCCCCGACATCCGGCCGTCCGAAATGCGTACCATATCTTTGACACCTTGACGCGCAAGCTTTTTCGGGATTGGGATCAACCCCGCCTCAGGCATGCCTGGTGCACCCACAGGGCCTATGTTTTGAAGAACAAGTATGCTATCTGGCGTAACTTCGAGGTCCTCCAGGTCTATGCGCTGTGCGAGATCAGTGGAATTTGAAAAGACTACCGCAAGACCTGTGTGAGATACTAGTGCCTTGCTGGCTGCCGACTGCTTGATAACGGCCCCGTTCGGCGCAAGGTTTCCACGAAGCACAGCAAGCGCTGCGGCAGGGAAAATTGGATCCAACAGCGAACGCACAATCAGCTGCCGGTGAGGTCGGTGGTACATATCAAGTTCCTCTCCAAGGGTTTTACCTGTGACTGTTAGCACGTCGAGATGCAGAAGGCTCCGCAATTCACGCAAAAGAACAGGCATGCCGCCTGCATTGTGAAAACTGGAACCAAACGTCAGTATATAATGCAGGAATACCGTCAGCATGTAAATTTATTCACTCTTCCATGTAATTGTCACCTGATGGTTTAAGATCGAGTAGCAAAGGCGTTCTCCTTCCGATGCGATCGAAATCGTCTAAACAAAGATCAACATTCGGGACACGACCAGCTATAGCAAGCAAGTGGACAACGGCGTTAGTCGAGCCCCCGAGCGCTTGCAATACACTGATTATCACAGCTGACCATTAGTGCTTCATCGAAGAAGTCCAGCCGGAACCTACGTGATCGCATTCTCAAAATTCTTTTTAGTCAGTATTTGTGTCGGAAGGATCTGATGCTTAATCA
The DNA here is from genome assembly GCA_003314545.1 of Ramaria sp. MG151. NCBI lineage: Eukaryota > Fungi > Basidiomycota > Agaricomycetes > Gomphales > Gomphaceae > Ramaria > Ramaria sp. MG151. Next base: position 6,228 of record QMFG01016944.1, read on the forward strand.
TAGCCACAGCCAATTGCCCTGTATGCTCTGCAACGCGCATTCGAGCGGAGGATACTGCCGGAGGTGTCGCAGAACCCAAGGGACTCATGCCAAGAGCTTCAGCAATGCAAGCCATGGTTGACGCTGTTCCCATAACCCCACATGTCTACCATGGTGATCAGCTGTGATACGACTTGAGCATGGTGAGACCTACCCCCGATCCCGGTACGAGTTGGCCATTCACCCGTCCAAGCTCTTCGATGTCGATATTTCCCGCTCTGTAACTGGCCCAGTAACTGCGGCAGTCCGTGCATGCTCCAACCCGCACACCAGCGTGAGACCCCGTGAGCATGGGCCCCACAACAAGCTGAAGCATCACTGATTTAATAGAAACTATTCCAGGATTATTGCTATAGATACCTGTATTGCTGGTGTATTGGCCGATACTGCTCCCATAAGTTCGGCGGGTACAGTTTTGTCGCACCCGCCTAAGACTGAAAGTAAGGTAAGCTTTACAAAATAATATCACCCGGTTCTGACATACGAACTACAGCATCCATGGGCTGAGCACGAATCATTTCTTCGGCATCAATGCTCATCAGACTGGTCGATCAGCATCAAACGACTTATTCGTCAGTAAGTAGTTTGTTAGTGACCATGCTGGCGCTCACTTGCGAAGGTACATGGAAGTAGGATACGTGAATGACTCGTGAAGTGATATTATAGGAAACGACACAGGCTACAATGCACTTAGCGCCATGCCGAGGACACTGGGTTGTTCTCTGGACGAACCAGAGCTCCGGATAGAAGAACACCTCTTTTAACGGCTTCAATCAAGCTGCTTAAATTTCCATGGCATGGATTAAACCCAGAAGATGTGCTGAATGTAGTTAACGTCGACCACCTTGGCTGGTAGAAGTGGTAGAATTGACACGTACTCAACAATTCCAACGATCAGTCTATCCAGAGCCTCATCAGTGTCTAAATGAGCCGCATAAAGTCGAATATTCTAGGAGAAGTTAGGTGACTCACACCCTGCTCCCTTGATAAACGCCTTGCGCAGGAACAATGCGAACTCATCATCGCCATAGCTTGTCAGTCCTGAGCGAAGGCCGGTTGGATTTACGCCAGCACTAATTTCTTTGCCTCTGTGGGGGTCCATGAAGGGCTATAGGTGCACGGGAATATGTCGAAGAATTCTTCACACTCTAGCCATCACAAGTACACGTGACTCGCGTGACGCTTTCTTCAGTGCGCGGCACACTGCGCGGCAATGCCTCGTGACACTCTCGCGCGACGTGTCACAAACCAGTAGCCTCGGATTAGAGTAGCAAGCTGTTAAAATTGGTACTTAAAGCTTCGGGAATGAGACCTTACTGCAAGAAGGCATTCACCCTTTTTTTTCCTAAAGAACGGCCCAAAAATCTCAGCATCGCCATTGTAAACATGAATTCGGGTGCTTCTGCGAAACTTTGGGATGAGCATATAAAATGCAGTTGTTTGACCTCATCCACACTCATTCACACAATAACAGGTTTTGCTATAAGTGAACCGCCCTCCTGTGGTATTGGAACCTTTCTTATAAACAGGCTAGCTCACTTCACGTAGACAAGGAAAAGACCATAGAAAACTGAAGGAACCTCTTTCGACCCTACAATCACCCAACTACGCCTTCTTCCAAACCCTGATCTAAACGTCATAATCGCAGCATCTAATTACGCGGAAAAATCTCCAAAGATTGGTGACGAAGTTTTTGGGGAGCACTTTATTAAAAACGATGTCCCAGGCTTATTTATTTTCCATCTTCTACCGACAAATGGAGCAGAGTCGTTACGCTGAGGTTTTGGTCCCATCACCCTCATCTTCCACAAAATTCTTCTCCCTTTGAGGGACCCCAGGGTACGTATAATGAGGAAAAGGATCACCCATTTTTTCATGTTTTCTTTGTGTACATGTCCGAGAAAGTGCCGCTGAGCTTCTCGCGGAAATACAGGACATCGTCTCTCAGAGGGAACACCATTCCCGCAGCCGGCCATTTCCTGCGAGGTTCTAGGGGAAAAGAATAATTCATATGCATAAGCGAAGTCATTCCGACGGAGGAACGTGCCAATAGAAGCCACTGTTTGGTGAGTTTGTGAGAGAGTCGGGGATCTGTTGATCTATGATGGACCCCGACAGTTCTGAGCCATTGGTAACTGGTTACCCAATGAGACAACAGACGAAGACAAAGTAATTAGCAGGATACGATTGTTGTGTTAAAAGGAATAGCATAATATCCAGTACTCTTCATTGTGTATGCAACATCAGACACACGCGAAAATAGTCAGTACGATGCACCCTCAGGCGTCCTCAACAGCTTAGTACTGGGAATTTTTACTAACTGGAGTTCACGCTTTCTTCCGTGAACTCCAGCTGTTTAATCCTCGACCTTCTGTTGGAAATGTGCGAGCGGCATTGTTGGCCGCACAACATTAGTTACAGTTGCTTAGTAATAATCATCTGTTTACAACGAGCCATTTCACTCGCTCAAGCTAAACAGCCTTCTGGCGCACGGTCCCTGTTCAGCACCACCCAGAATTCCAACACCTTCCACATCAGAATAAACTTTCGTCATTCTATCTACCTTTCGATCAATGGTATATATAATATCAATATATTCAATTAAACATCCACAATCTACTGTAGCACCAAGTTTAAAAACAGACTGCTGTTTATCGGCGTTTTCTCGCCGTTCGGCTGAAGTCGGCCTGAGCTAAACTAGCGCTGCTGATCGTAAATTTAAACCCAGCTCACCGAAGTATGGTATATTGCTATGAGCATCTCTGCATCGACTTTCTCTCTAGGAGACCTGAGTTTGGCTTCTCACGCCATTGACTATACCTCCCTCAGAACCTTATCCTGACCCAATGGCCAGCACCCAATCCGCTGAGCCCAGCGAGACCAGCCCTTTTCTTTCAACGTCTTCTTCCCCACCGGCACGATATTCAGGCAGCCATACCTGTGACGACGGCGACCATCCCACAAGCAGTGGCGAAACGTTGATTCCGGCTGACGTCAGAAGGCGATTGTATATCTCCCATTTTCTGTCTACTTGGAACTCCCGCGTTTTTGAATTTGGTGCCATTCTATTCATCGCATCGATCTTCCCCGGGACCCTTTTTCCTCCATCCTTGTATGCCTTAGTCCGTTCTCTGTCTGCGATTTTTTTCTCTCCGGCAGTCGGGCGATATATTGATCGAGGAAATCGCCTTGCGGTAGTCCGGGTTTCGATTGGTATGTCCCGCTCCCCCCGCTTTGTACAGCGGGTTAAAGTAATCCATCGATGGTTGCAGTTGTACAACGCGTTGCAGTGACAGCCTCATGCTTGGGATTGTGGTCATTAGCCACAAAGCCACTGCTTATCCTGGGTCTGGAACCGGTGATACTAGCCGCACTTGTCCTATTGGCATGTGTAGAGAAGCTATGCTCAATCATGAATCTCGTCGCTGTTGAGAGAGACTGGGTAAGAATTGAGACAATCAACATTGTGCGTCTAAATTTACCAGGGTAACAGGTAGTAGTCATTGCCGAACATAACACCGCTGGCCTCAAATGTGCGTATAGTTGATATTTCACTCCTTGTTTAAGTGGTTTCCTTGTTGAATCAGAGTTGCGGACAGTGCTAAATTCTCAGATGCGCCGAATTGATTTATTCTGCAAGCTGGCTGGTCCATTTGCCATAGCTCTGATAGACGGGATATCGACAAGTTTAGCCATCTTCGTAACTCTTGGACTGAACGTGACATCGGTGGGAGTCGAGTACTATGCGATCGCGAAGGTATTTATAGTTTACCATTCCGTCTGAGATATTCTTTATCCCCTTTAGGTCTACGGGATGGCCCCAGCCCTCCAAGCGCCTCGTTCATTACTCGAGACTCCCGAACCCAGCCGCCTGGAAACATCCACCGTGCGAGGAAAGTTTGAACATCTCACCTCCTGGGTCCGGTTGAACTGCATAGCGTTCACATTCTATACGCGCCACCCGGTATTTCTCCCTTCAATCTCCCTCTCGCTACTTTATTTTACCGTACTCAATTTCGCTGGCCAAATGGTAACCTATCTTCTCTCCACTGGATATAAGCCAGCACACATTGCCCTTGTTCGAACGGTATCAGTCGCATTCGAGATATCTGCTACATGGCTCGCCCCTGTCGCTATGAACAGAGTCGGTCCGGTCCGTGCCGGACTGTGGTTTATAACCTGGCAGGGGATCTGCGTAACTGGTGTGGTATGCTTCTTTTGGACGATGAAGTTGCCACTTTTGGCGGCATCCGGGTTGGTGGCTGGCGTTATCGCGAGTCGTGTCGGTCTGTGGGGGTTCGACCTGTGTGCGCAGGTGGTCATTCAGGAGGTAAGCAGCCCAAGAAGTACTCCTTGGTCCACCCCTGAGTGACAGCCCTAATAGGGAGTGGAGTCGGACTCTAGGGGATCATTCTCGTCAATGGAAGCCTCCTTCCAAAATGTATTTGAGCTCTGCTCCTATACATTGACGATCATTTTTGCACGTCCAGACCAGTTCCGGTATCCTGTGCTGATGAGCTCCCTCGCGGTTTTTGCCGCAGGAGGACTATATGCCAGGTTCGTGAGAATACGGAGAGGACATTTGCTACATACCCCAAGTTGTTTTGGAGGTAAGAGTAGGGAGGATAGAGGTTACGAAGAGGTAGCCCGATCCGAATTTTAGTCAGTTCGACCGGGGGGATCAAGACCTTAACCGGGGTACCCATTCGATCCAAGGTTAAAATTGGCTAAAAATATCACATGGTTTACATACTAGCACTAGTAAGCCATGTAGGCTACCAGAGGTCTTTCAATGTTGTGAATTAGATGTGCTTTGGTTGGTATTTTAGCTTAGCATCTCACTGGTAAATAACATCTTATTTGATTTCTTCCTGGCTTCATTCCCGATTTGGGCTAAGTTGGGCTCCAGATCAAAAGGTAATGTGAAAAAAAAAGTAAAGGAAAAATGGAGGGGATCCTTGAAAATGCCCCACAAAATAACAAGCCCAGGTGCTGAACATATTGATCTCAAATTCTTCCAGTCCTCATGTACAATGTGCACCATCCAGGTTACCATTGTCATGGTTACTGAACAAACACAGGTAGAGGTTGTGTATGTTAATGCAAAGTCCTATTCCAGGCACACTCCGGAAGTCTTGGACAATTTGTGGGAAAAGGTAGGAGGTTTGAGTGATAGACTGATAAAAGGAACCTTGAAGTTTGGAGGGTGGTTGTCAGGGGAGAACCCATGACCCTTTATTTTCCTTTTATTTCCTCCATGCCCTCTTTCCTTCCTCCTCCCTTCCTATCTTCAATTATTCTTAACTTTCTGCTTCCTATTCCATTCATGGTCCTTCTTATGGTTGTCAGTAGTTATGCAGTTAGTGGCTTGGGTAAGGGGATCCTCACCCTTTTCTCTTTGGATCTCCCTTACCAGGTACACATCTTATCATGTAGCTACTGCTAGATATATTATGCAGTTTGGATCTCCCTTACCACTTGCATCAAGTGATCACCTATGGGTTGCTTGGGGTTAGAGTCTCCTTACAGTCCTGGGGTAGCCATTGGTTGGCTGGGTAGTGTTCCCTTAATTAGGTCTACCAGCAGATATATCCCAGGCACAGTTGAAATTTCCCTGACAGTGATTGTCAAGGGACAGCCAATTTTCAGCCAACACTCCAAACTCTTTTGTGCCTCCAAGTTCCAAAGCCCAAACTCTGGCATACCCAAGGCATAGAGTCCAAAGCATGAAGACTGAGATCCAAGGCTCATCTCTGTGAGGGCCACACTGAATGATGGAGCCATAACCAAAGATACTCAAAGATAGAGCTGTGTTAAGAACTGAATTGGAACGGAGGCAGAGATAGGGTTGGGACTCAATATAGAGTCGACCGAGGTTCGGGGTCGGGTTGCCGAGGGGGGCCAAGGCTTGGCGAATGGGTCGGATGGGACTTGGCTTCAGCTTATGTGCTGCACCAGCTCAGGGTCCTGTCCCATATTTCAGACGAGGCCTGAGGTCACCTGAGATTTGGGTGTGACCTTAGCAAGGGGAGTGAAGGAGCGTAGGGATTAAAGGTAGGAGTATATTTGGGTATCTTAGTCAATATCGGAACTGACTTTCATGTACATAGATAAGTAGCTTATATACGGGAAGGTTCAGGGATCGGTGACCGAATGACCAAGGTCAGGGTCGTAAGCTATGAAGGGGAAAGATCAAATGCAAGGTATGAATAGGTAAAACATGGTGGTCGGGGATTTGGGCCCGGAGGTCTGAGGGCTCGGGAATCGGCTGAGAACAGGCTCTGACAAGCTGATAGAAAACAATGCCCAGCTGATATAGCAGATATCCTCAGTATATGGCTCTGCTACTACTAAATTCATAAAACTCACCTGGTACAGTGGATATCCTCAGAGATCAAGCTGAAGAGAAATACCATACCAGATGAAAACCTAAGCCCTATTGGGCACTTATAACATAATCAAGAGTGGACATAGAATTGAAATAGGAGAACCCTGACAATCTCTGAGTGATGACACTGTCAGGGTTCTCCTATTTCATTTTCCACGTCCACTCCAATTATGTAATAAGTGCCCATTAGGGCTTAGGGTTTCATCTGGTATGGCACTTCTCCTCAGCTTGATCTCTGAGGATGTCCACTGTAAGGTAGAGGCTACCAGGACTGGCACCCCATACATAAGCATGAAGCTGATTTTCTTCAAATTGCTACTAGATATTAGGAGAGAGATAAAATACAAATTTAGCTCCTAGAATATGTTTAGTATATTACTTGCTAAGACTTGTTATAGAGACTCTAGAAAAAGAACACAAAACTGAGTGATTAGTAGCAATTTTGAGGTCAAAAAATTAGTAATTCCTAGGCAAAACCTAATACTTTTCATTTTGGGTGCTGAGAAGTGCTGTAGTATATAGTAGCCTCACTAGTAGCAAGAGCTCTTAGACTTTCCTCTTTGGATTTCCCCTCTACTAGCCCTAGCTGACACTTGTGAGTACTGTTAAGAACTGAGTCAGAGCGGAGGCAGAGTTAGGTTTGGGACTCAAGATAGAGTCAACCAAGGTTTGGGGTCGGGTTGCCGAGGAGGGCCGAGGCTCGGCGAACGGGTCGAGTAGGACTTGGCTTCAGCTTATGTGCTGCGCCAGCTCAGAGTCCTGTCCCGTATTTCAGATGAGGCCCAAGGTCACCCGAAGTTCGGGCGTGACCTTAGTGAGGGGAACGAAGGAGTGTAAGAATTAAAGCAGAATGTATTTGGGTATCTTAGTTGATATCAGAACTGACTGTCATGTACATGGATAAGTGGCTTATATACGAGAAGGTTCAGGGATCGGTGACCAAATGACCAAGGTCAGGGTCGTAAGCTACGAAGGGAAAAGATCAAACGTGAGGTACGAATAGGTGAAACGTGATGGTTGGGGGTTTGGGCCCAGACGCCCGAGGTCTCAGGAATCAGTTGGGGATGGGCTCTGACAAGTACTATGACAGTTGCCTTTATTTGATAATGTGGGAGGATAAGAAGGATATGAGAAAAATAAAAGAGAACAAAAAGGATCATAGGGTATCCCCTGACACTCATGTTGTAAGATGTGCTATGTTATAACTAGTGTGAAGAATAATTACAAGCTATGAAAGGCAACAAATTCCCACAATAATATGTTCTTCCAAAAGAGCCAAAAGGCTACTATGCCAGGTTATCTGCCTTAAGAACTGAGGTGTATATCAAAGTATAACTTAATATTTGGTATGACTGAGGTTCAGGGGTCCTATGCCAAGGTGGGCTGAGATTCAGCAGTTGAATCTGATAGGACTTGGCTTTAGCTTATGTGCTGCACCAGCTTGGCATCCTGTCCCTGTGTTTCAGACAGGGCCCAGGGTTATACAGAGTTTGGGCATGACCCTAGTGAAGGAGGATAGGGAACTAGAGAAGATAATATGTGCTTTTAGTATATCTCAGTTGATATCAGAATTGAGGTCTATGTCACAATTGCACTTTTGTTCTCCTTGCTCCATATTCTCTATTCTGAAAGTCATTGTCTGAAAGCTCCATTTGGAATTTGAACCTGCAGTGACTCAATCAAGACACTTATACTCAACTTCCCTATCATCCATTAGGTTCCCTGAATCACTCTATTGAGATTTAGTGAAACAACCAACAGCCAGGTCCAATCACAGTCTTTTCTTGGAAAGAAGCAACCTGACTATCCCCATCACTATCCCTATCTTTTCCAAATGAACCCGATGATCAAGCTGATTCTACTCTCTCTAAGCTTTCCTTGACAGGCAATATCATTAGACTCTGTGGTCCATGTGTCTCTAATATTCAGGATCACCCCCCAAAGGATTTGCACATGGGTGTCTCTATCTGAACAGCTATATGATTTGGAAACATGTTTCATGATGTATTCCCAGTCTGCTAATCTTTTACTCCATTCACAATTTTCCTGTCTCCATTGTTCTTGTTGATGTGCATAGGCCTGTGGGAGCAAACCATGTGGGCACCTATGGGTCGCAGGAGTGGCACAGTGAATCCACACTGTAGTTAGTGAAGTAAATAATATTAGTATCAAGGACATGCAGCCAAACTTGTGCAAAAGATACAAGGCTGGTCAACCAACTGCATACAGTGACTCACAAAACTGAGTCAATGTTTGGTGCCTTTGGACTATTCATTGAATAGCTTTGAATGTAAAACATATATGAGAAAAGTGTAGGTGTATCAAATAAAGAATCTGATAAGGGCTATGCAATCATTAAAAAATTATGTAATTCCAATCAGGGGTGATGAAGATATGGGCAATTCAAATCAAGGGCCCATTGACTCAGTTTTGTGAGAGGGTATCAGAACAATCAGAATCTGATGCTCCATCTATTATATAACATGCATCCCTTGATAGATGGTTACTAACGTAACCTTATCTTTCATGAGAACTCAAATTAAGGTATTTAATCCCCTCCAACATTGTCAAAACCCCACCGCCGAACCGAAGCCCCCGGCCCCTTGGGCCCGAGTCCCCGTTCACCTCAAACACGTTTCATATCCGTCCCACTCGTTTGATCTCCTTTTGCATAGCTTACGACCCTGACCTCGGTCATCCGGTCTCCGATCCCTGAACCCCTCCGTATATAAGCTATTCGTTCATGTACATGATAATCAGTTCTGATATCAACTAAGATACCCCAATACACCTTGCTTAATCTCTACGCTCCTTCGTCCTCCTCGCTAAGGTCACGCCCGAACTTCGGGTGACCTCGGGCCTCGTCCGAAATACGGGACAGGACTCTGAGCTGGCGCAGCACATAAGCTGAAGCCAAGTCCCACTCGACCCGTTCGCCGAGCCTCGGCCCCCCTCAGCAACCCGACCCCGAACCTCAGTCGACTCTATATTGAGTCCCAACCCTCACTCTGCCTATGCTAAGATCTAGTTCTTAACAAACATGTCCAGAACTTCACTATACTCCAATGCACCCCACTTCCTCTGCTCAAAAAGAAAACATCCTCACTTTGGCCTCTCATGGTCATTCCACTCACACTATTGCCTCAGGACTTTGGCTCAGCCAGTCCACAGTATCCAGGACTCTCAGAACTCTTCATCCCAACCAGCCCTGATTCTCTGGAGGTCGTCCCCCCAAGCTTTCCTCTAGAGATCAACATGCTATCTTATTACCAATTGCTACTGGCAGAGCCGCCAATGCTACTCAGGTCACCAAACACATCAATACAATTATCCCCCACCCAGTCTCCTCAGAAACAGTCAGAAGAATTCTCAGGAAACATTCATTCAAGGCTGTGGTGAAGAAGAAAAAGCCCTTCCTCAGTGCAAAGCATAGACAGCTGAGGTTGGCCTTTGCTTTGAAGCACAGAGAGTGGACTGTAGAGGACTGGAAGAGGGTCATTTGGTCAGATGAGACCAAAATCAACAGGTTTGGATCAGATGGGAGGCATTGGGCCTGGAAACAGAAGGGGGAGTGGTTGATTGAGAGAGAGGTGCAGGGGGCATTCAAGTTTGGAGGGGGAAACAGTATGGTATGAGAGTGTATGGGATGGAATGGTGTTGGCCAGCTTGCAGAGATTGAGGAGAAGATGGATGCTGATCAGTTTGTGTCCATTTTGGAGGACCACCCTGCTGCCCATCCTGGAGGAAAGTGGAATTCCTGAGGAACAGGTAATTTTTCAACAGGACAACGACCCAAAGCACAAGTCAAAGAAGGCCAAGAACTGGATGGAAAACAACAATATCACTCTATCAAATTCTGACACACCTCTGGTGGTATGTTATTCCATACCTCCTCTACTCTCTCCCAAATTTGCCAAATTCCCTTGGGTGGTGTTGGATACTCCTTAAGCCTGTTTTTTCCATGATCCCAGAAGTGCTCAATAGGATTCAGGTCTGGAGACTGTGTAGGTCAGTCAAGGAGAGTACCCTCTCACAAAACTGAGTCAATGGGCCCTTGATTTGAATTGCCCATATCTTCATCACCCCTGATTGGAATTAAATAAATTTTCAATTATTGCATAGCCCTGATCAGATTCTTTCTTTGATGCACCAACACTTTTTTCATATATGTTTTACATTCAAAGCTATTCAATGAATAGTCCAAAAGCACCAAACATTGACTCAGTTTTCTGAGTCACTGTATATAGTTAAAAGCTAGGGGACGAACACCTCAGTGCTTGTTTACACTGAGGTGGTAAGCCCCAAGTCTTTTTAATTGTCTCTCTCATTAACTAACAGAAGCCATGTATATACTAATAAGCTATTAGTTATTATAAGTTATTTATCCCAGACTTTACACAAGTACAACAACAGTTCTTTCATTCCCATCACTTCTAATTATCATACATATACCTACCTCCCCAACCCTCACAGACTCTTTCCCATTCACTCTCTCTTCCAAACTGTTTGGTATATAGGTAGCACTTTTGCATGTTGTGAGGGCAACACTGAATGACAAGGCCACAACCAAAGATGCTCAAGGATAAGAGAGCCAATAGAGAACAATGCCCAGCTGGTACAGCAGATATCCTCAGAGATCAAACTGAGCAGAAGTGCATACCAGGTAAAACCCTAAGCCCTAGTGGGCACTTATAATATGATTGGAGTGGACTGTCAGAATTCAATTATCAAAGAGAAAAGTTGTAGATGAGTGTATGGTTGGTTAGTAGTTGTAATTGAAAATGTTTGTAATAGAAATAGAATGATATTCAAAAGTAAATAGAAGTCCCACAGTAAAAGCAAATAGCTTTCGGAATGTCCACAAACAAATGCATAGTTCCAAAGAGATAGAGATTCCGAAGGGATTCTATCTCATGGATCAAATGAACTTCACAGTCCATGTCAATCACAGCCAATGTTCTCACATTTTTTCAAAGTGTGTCTAGACTAATGTGAATGAAGTTAGAGTACTTGCTCAAATGTGAGGTTGGTAAAAGGTGGTTGTTTAAGGTAGTTCACAACGAGTTTGCAAGTTTGAGTGGAACAATCAAGTTCACATACAATAATTGAACTAGGGAACATACATGTGAATGTGCTACATATATACCAAACAGTTTGGAAGAAGGAGCAAATGGGAAAGAGTCTGTGAGGATTGGAAAGTAGCTAAGGTATATGTATGCTAATTAAAGGCCATATAAAACAAAGAACAAGGAGGTAGGAAGATTGTGAATGAAAAAAAATATTAACAGACCAATAATAACTCCTGAAACATGTTTCCAAATTACATGGCTCTTTGGGTAGAGACATCCTTAGGCTAGTCCTCCCATTAATGATCCTGAGTATTGGGGATGATTTAGTCGATGTATTGAACAATATAGCCTGTCACTACAAGCTTTGGGGACATAGAATCAACCCTGACATTGAGTTCCTTGAAATATATGGGGATTGTGATGGGGATAGTCCAAATGCTTTTTTTTTTGAGAAAAGATGTATAATTGGATTGGATTAGCGCTTGAACCCCATCAATATCAATAGGGTGATTCGTGATGGTTCAAGGTGATGGGATATTGAATAAGAGCATATGTGATGAAATCTTTGGCAATTCAGATTCTGAATGATATGTTTGGAAGATAACTATTTGGAAAGATTGAATAAGAAGTAAACCATGATTGTGACACAGACATGGAAAACAAAATAGGAGAACCATGACACATGTATGTTCCCTAGTTTAATTATTGTACATCTACTTGTTTGCCTTGCTCAAACCTGTCAACTCATCATGAACTACCTTGAACAAAAAGTCTTTGGACAACTACACCTTTGAGTGAGTACTCCAACCTCATCTATATTAACTTAAACACCCTTTGAAACAATGTGAGATTACTGGCTGTGGTCAACATGGTCTTTGAAGTCTATTTGGCTTACAAGACAGAGTTCCTTTGGAACATCTATCTCTTTGGAACTATGCATCCTTTTGCAAACATTCCAAAGGTCATTTGCTTTTACTGTAGGACTTCTAATCATTTTCAAATATGATTCTATCTCTACCAGTAATATCTCCAATTGTTCAAACTAACCACACATTTATCTACAACTTTTATCACTTATAATTCAATTCTGACAGGCTATTGTATATGAATGAGGGGCTTATATACAAAGAGAAACAGGGATTGGGGACTGAATGTGTTAAGAACTGAAACATATATTCAAATAGAACTCAGTATATGAGACGGCTGAGGTTTGAGGGTTCTATGCCAAGGTGGGCCAAGGTTTGGAAGTCAGATCTGATGGGACTTGGCTTCAACTTATATGCTGCACCAGCTTAGCATTCTGTCTCTGTATTTCAGATAGCACCTGAGGTCACCTGAAGTTTGGGTATGACTTTAGCAGGGAGTGTAGGGAGTGAGAGAAGAGAACATGCATTATTGTCAATATCAGAACTAAGGTCTAGTGTACATGAATGAGGGACTTATATATACAAAGAGAAATGAGAAATGAGGATTGGGGACTGAATGACTGAGGTCTGGGTTGTGAACTAATAATGAACAAGGATCAAATGTGAACAAGAATATATTTGAAACAAACTTGAGACAAATGGGTGAAGGCTTGGGGGCCAGACTCAGGGCAAGTTCTAACAATCTGTCACTAGTCTGTGGGCACTATTTGTTATTGAATATAGTGTTTCAGCTATTTTTAGATGAAAAGAACGATAGCTGCTGTAGAAATTACTTGCCCTCAATTAGATAAATTAGTATAAATAGGTTTAGTTTTATATCTGAATAAACAGTTGGTTTCAGTCCAGCTGCTCCACAGTTGATCCTGGTAGTCTCATTGTCTTGTGTTCTTGCTGTCTCATTCTCAAGTTCTCTCACATTCATTTCTTTGACTTTAGAATATTATTTAAACAGTGACTTGTTACATATATTCACTGTTGCCAGTAACTCTGTCATGTCAAATCATATGACAAATGTCCCTTATCCATTAACAAGATTTTTCTAATGCATTTGTAATGCACTTGTAAATTTTGAACCCTGATCACAAAGAGCTAGAGCAGTTCAATAGGCTGTGAAAACAGCTACACATGTCAGTTCTAATTGATTAATAGACTGAGATGTGAGTTTAACTTTTTCCTTACTGTTCTTATTACCTGAATTGACACTGTTGTAGTTAATATTTAGGTACATATTACTATAATGCTGGGTTCTAATTAATAGACTGAGATTTTATATTTTAGCTTTTGAGTACCATCCAATATTGCACTATGCTCACTTTCTAATTAGTAGACTGAGATTTTATATTTTATATATTGGCTTTTGAATGCTATCCAACATTGCACTATGCTCACTTTATTCACCAACCATCATAATGGTATGTAAAACACAAGCTGTCAGAGTCATGTTCTGGATGGACACTGGAAATATCACAGGATGCTTTTGGAAAGATTTTTATTCTTCAAAAAATCACCCTAGTTTTTATTTATCCCCTACTGCCCTAGTCATATTCGCATTGGAATAATCCCCTCTTTTAGTTATATTTGGTTTTTGACTGCATTCTATTCTTTATCCTCACTCCCCAATCTCACTCCCTGAGTATCAAAATATAAACCTGCATACAGTTCATGTATCACAGTTCTTGATATTGAGTTAATCAACTTGATAAATTGTATCATTCTACTTTGCTTTCAACACCCAAAAATTTTTTTTTTTTTCAAAATACAAGGACAGAACACTGAGTTGGTGGTCCTTCAGATCCATCCAGAAGCATACCAGAAACTTCCAGAAAAACCTGATATCTGTTGTTGAGTGACTGCTTCCAAGTCCTTATACCAATTGCCAGGTCAGGCTCCTCAGCACCAGTATTTAATATAAAAAGCTTTCATGATATTTCCCTTGTTTCAAAATATTGGAGACATGGTATATAAGGGTGACTCTAAGAGTGACTCTAAGCAAACCACTAAGGAGTAAACAATTGAGTAAAATTGATTTGATAAGTATATGGGTTTTTTTATTAGTGTAGCATATGAGAACTGGTGAAGAAAAACCTCAGATGTAAAAAAGAAAAATTCAGGTATTGAAATTACATGCACCCGAGCCGCCAGCCCCAAAATATCGATAGTAATACAACCACAATGAGCAGACCCACCTGTTAAGTATATAATAAAATCTCTTCCAGATTTTTTCTTTTTTAGCTTTGTATACTAATTGATATGACATACAAACATACAAAGGCGATTTTAATCAAAGAGTGGCTGTGTTCATCATACTTGAATTTTTATTTTTTTCATTGAAAGCCGGTGAGTTTTTTTTTTTTTTTTCATTAGTTTCTGGTGATACTTCCAGTTGGGTTATTCAAGTTACTTAAACTGTGAAGTAACAAGTTG
>QMFG01016946.1:5288-16661 GCA_003314545.1 Ramaria sp. MG151
GCCTTTGGGCCTTCGGGACTGAATCCCTGACCACCATGTTTCACCTATTCATACTTCACATTTGATCTTCCCCTTTGTAGCTTATGACCCTGACTTCAGTCACTTGGTCCCCGATCCCCAAACCCCCTCATATATAAACTACTCATTTATGTACATGAAAGTCAGTTCTGATATTGACTAAGATACCCAATATACTTCTACCTTTAATCCCTATGCTCCTTTGCTCCCTCTGCTAAAGGTCACACACAAACTTTGGGTGCTCGGGCCTCGTCCAAAATACGGGACAGGACTGTGAGCTGGCATAGCACATAAGCTGAAGCCAAGTCCCATCTGACTCATTCACCAAGCCTTGGCCCCCCTCGGCAACCTGACCCCGAACCTTGGTTGACTCTCCCTTGAGTCCCAACCCTATCTTTGCATCCGTTTGTCACGATCATGATTTATGGTCTATTCCACCTTCCGAACCACCCGAACATCACGTTTCCAAATCGTCAGAAAACTTGTCACACATGAACCGTTCAACACTTCGTCACCCTTAACACCTTGAATCGTCCTAGCATCATCACAAGGACCCAACCAAGAGATCAGGTTCTATTATTAGCCTTTCCTCAGAAAATAAGCATCTACACTATCCCCATCACTATCCCCATCTATTTCTAGGAACTCAATAGCAGGGTCAATTCTATGCTTCTAAAAAGCTTATGGTGACAACACATACAATTCAATATGTGGACACATTCATCCCCGACATTCAGGGCCATCGTTTAAGGAAGTGAAACAAGAATTCGTCTACCCGAAACAACATACAATTCGGAAACAGGTTTCAGGATTTATTCCTAGTTCGTTAAACCCTTTTCCCATTCACAATTTTCATCCCACCCTTGTTCCATATTTTCTATGGTCATTAATTAGCATACATGTACCTTAGCTACTTTTCCAATCCTTAACAGACCACTCTCCATTCGCTCTTGCCTCCGAACGTCCCAGTATATAAGTAGTACATTCGCATGTATATTCCTTAGTTCAATTATTGCACGTCTACTTGATTGATCTACTTGGCTTAACAATTCGTTGTGAACAATCGAAAAGAACAACTTCATTTTGAATTAAGTCCTATAAGACTTATCAATTTGGATTTGATTACACTTCGAAAGAATGTAATCTTAGTGGGTGTGATCGGCATGACCTACACGGTTCATCCAATCTACGAGATAGAATCCTTTCGGAATATCTATCTCTTCAGAATCATGCACTTCTTCGCAGACATTCCGAAAGCCCTTCGCTTTTACTGTAGGATTACCCTTCACTTTTGAATACCATCCTTCTTATATGAAAACATATTCTAACATTATTGCTAACAATGCATTCATCCATAACACTTTTCTTTAATAATTCGATTCTGACAGTATAATTGAACTAACCACTACAGATAAAAGCATTTTATCCATTCTACAATGTCCAGTTTACAGGAAGAACAAAACATTGTCCGAAGCACCTGATCCGCAGGACCTGCAATCACCCCTTTTCCACTACCTGGGCGAACGACGTCTGTTACTTTAGAAGAATCTCCAATGACGCCGCTGCCCGCCGAACCTAGCAATAGGGAAACGAATAATCAATCAATTTTGCATATGGCATCGGATCAATTCCATACACTGTGGGTATCAGCGGAGAAATGAATCAAAGAACAAGATGAAATCATTCGTCAACTACAATTTGAACGTGCGAATACCCCAATTCTACAGGTTTCTGAATATTCGCCCACTATGTGAATGAGCTTGCGTCAACCTTCGACACCACTGAAAAACAGGAGGTCAACCTCTATCGATAGACAAATTCTTGAAAATGGCGGCACTACGCAAATGGTCTTTAAACCACCGTATCCGTCAAAGAACCCCATTCGGAATCCTGACGATGCTCCTTTTGCTATGCCTGCATTTCCTCAACTGCATCGACCTGGTACTGATTCTTTTCAGAATCAACCCCAGTCTATCTATCTGAGTGCGCCGCCTTTGGATCCCTTTATTTCGCATCGGCGCAACCTCACATCACCGCAACACCATTCGCCTCAACTTATTTGTCCAATCCAAATCATGACATCACCACACCCAAACATAGATCGACCAATAACTTCGCAAGTGCTCCAAGGACCCACGCAACTTGGGCCATCTCACCACAGTTCACAACCACCTAGTTCGCATACTAGATCTCATTCATCTGTGCCTAGGGACAAACTTCGCATCGACACCCCTCGGCCTGGTGGCAACATCCCACCAAATGTTCCTCATCCTTTTGGACCTCCACCTGGAGTCCCCTGGAATAAAGGCTATCCGGGATATGGCCCTCCCTTCGGAGATTACCCCTTTGGAGGAGGCCCTCCTGGCCCTCCACCATTCGGTCCCCCCTTCGGACCACCTCCACCACCTCCACCTGGCGGATCTTCGAGATTTCCCCAGCATCCTGGCGGACCCCCCGATCCATCGGCTGGCAATCAGTGGTATCCCTATTATCCTTATCCTTACCCTTACCCCTATCAACAGAACATTGCACTGGAAACAGATTCAGATGTAGCAAAACCTGACAAGTTTACAGGGAAGGACACTCGACAGCTGCACCCTTTTCTCGCAAGCTGCATCATGGCATTTGACAACAAACCTCGAAAATTCCAAACCGATCGCCAGTGAGTATCCTATGCAGTGTCCTATCTTTCCGAAATTGCGATGAGTTGGTGGCAACCCATTCTTTCAGCATGCGTCGAACCTCCAATTCGCAACGACTGGGGTCTCTTCATCGAAGAACTAAACAACCTTTTCGGCAAGGCTGACCTCGAGCAAGCTTCCGAACGAGCACTCAAACGACTCAAAATGCAAGACAATCACCATGTTAATCGTTATATGACGTCATTTTTGGAACATTCTTCGTACACTCATTGGAATGATGCTGCTCTTTATGATGCCTTTTACGCAGGGCTCGCAGAATGACTCAAAGATCAACTGCTCACCTTCGAACGTCCATCTACTCTTGAAGAACTAAAAAAGATCGCGCTTCATGCTGATACCCATTATTGGGATTGTCAAAGCGAACGACAAGCTTTACCTTCTACCTCACGTGTACCAACTGTAACAACACCAACGGATCCTAAAACAACAACAACGAAAAGGTTGCGAACCCTTCGATCCCATCGGAAAGGAAAAACCTCACAGGTATCCTTGATGCGTCTGGACGCCTCACGGATGCCGAAAAGGAACGAAGGAAAGCGAAGGGACTCTGTCCCTATTGTGGTGAATTTCCCACTAAACACACAAAGGATTGCAGATACCAAGAGCCAACACCTGGCATTGCTCGGGCAACCTTCACCCTAACCACAGATCCACAATCCGCATCACTAGAGGAAGCCTCCGAAGAATCTGACCAATCGGATTTGGAAAACTAAGAGGCGACTCTCCACAGGTGTATGTGATGGGTCGCGCTGCAACCATATGCACCACAAATGATTCCAATCTCGATATGACTTCTCCTACTCTTCTCGCTAGTCTTACCTCTCAATCTCCAACTTCTTTCATCATCAATGTAAAACTATCAGAACATGCGGAACCTATTCGGACACTCATCAATTCGGGGGCCACCTCCAACTTCATCGATAGCTCCCTCATCTCAAAATTGAAACTTCCATGTATACCATTATCTTTGCCCATTGCCCTCTGTTTGTTCGATGGAAAACCTGCAACCAGTGGTTTTATTCATGAATATATAAGCACTACAATTACGTTTTCCGAATCTTCTACTCAATCTCTTTCGCTACTAGTCACAAAACTACATCCTTTGGCTCCCATGGTACTGGGACTGCCTTGGCTTCGCACCACAAATCCGACAATCAATTGGGAGAAGCTCTCTATCACTTTTTCTTCTGGCACCGCTTCCATGCTTCCACACATGACGGTTGCCATGGCCTGTACAACGATCAGCGCTCAATCGATCTTTGACACCATCCCTGAACTCCACACTGCCTCGATGCCACCGCCACCATCAGTTAATGGTTCACCACATCTTCCGCGATCCTTGGGTTACGTCCTGAACGCTGTGACTGATGATTCGAACACTTCGGAATTGCCTCCAAGTGTCTCACCCCCTGCACCAAACATCTCGAGTTCTCCGGATTACGCTCTGACATCGAATGTTTCAGCCAACCTTTCTGTACCAACAACGAACATACCACCCTGTACTTCCAAAGATCCTCTTTCAACGATTCCTGCTGCCGAATTACTCTCAGAATTTCCACCTCTATCGTCAAAACCGAAAACATTCCCAGCTATACCACCCACTCCCGCGAAGTCCGACAGTTCTAAGGAACCACCCCCGAATCCTTCGAAGCTTCAAGCCCCTCACATTAGCATTATCAGTGCAGCTGCGTTTCATATCTTGATGAAACAGGGTGAAGCTACGTATACCCTTAACCTTCAACCCCTTGTTCCTGAGACTGTTAAAGAGTCTCTTCATGCAGTAGGGGGGGAGCATGCACCATACACATCATTTCATGACCAACCACTCCCCGAAGATGAGGACGAAATGCTCAAAGTCGTCGTTCCCGAGGAATACCATGAATACCTCGACATCTTCACCCAAAAAGACGCCAAGGCCATTCCACCCCATCGTGAATATGATCACACCATCGAAATCGAGAATGATGCACAACCACCCTATGGACCAATTTACCCACTCTCAGGCGTAGAACTCCAGGCCCTTCGCAACTACCGAGCCCTCAATCGCATCACACGAAAAAACAAATATCCAATTCCTCTCATTCCCAATCTCATCGACCAACTCAAGGGTGCGAAAATCTACACCAAATTCGACCTGCGAGCTGGCTACCATAACGTCCGAATGGCTGCCGGACAGGAATGGAAACCGCATTTCGAACGCGATACAGATCCTTCGAATTCCTCGTCATGCCTATGGGACTGACCAACTCACCCGCCACTTTTCAACACTTCATGAATGATATCTTTCAGGATATGGCAGATGTTTTTGTTATTGTTTACCTTGATGATATTCTAATCTTTTCAAAGAACATCGAGGACCATCAAAAGCACGTTCAACAGGTCCTCGCATGTCTTCGGAAACATTATCTTTGGGTCAAACCTGAGAAATCAATCTTCCATTCCAGTTGGGTTGAATTCCTGGGCTTCATCGTTTCGGGTGCAGGTGTCTCTATGGACAAAGCCAAATCAGCAGCAATCCTTGCCTGGCCAACTCCAAAAAACATCAAAGAAGTTCAATCCTTCTTAGGATTTGCCAACTTTTATCGACGCTTCATCCTCTGCTTCTCGGACATCATCACACCACTCACTCGTCTCACCCGAAAGGAGACTCCATTTGAGTGGGGTCCCAAACAGCAGGAGGCATTCGATAAGCTAAAAAATGCATTTTCATCTGCCCCTATACTCGCTCACTTTGATCCGAATAGCCCGATTGTAGTAGAGACAGATGCATCCGATTATGCAATTGCAGCGATCCTTTCACAAATCACACCCGAAGATGGCGACATCCACCCCATCGCATTCTACTCCCAAGGAATGATTCCCGCTGAACTCAACTACGAGATCTACGACAAGGAACTCCTCGCCATCTACTAAGCCTTCAAACAATGGCGCAATTACTTGGAGGGCGCAACCCATGTCATCCTCGTCCTCTCTGACCACAAAAACCTGGAATACTTCGCCACTTCGAAGCAACTCACTCACAGACAGGTTCGGTGGTCCAAACACCTTTCAGATTTTAACTACATCATTTGCTACCGCGCAGGTCGATTAGGCACCAAGCCTGATGCACTCACCTGTTGGGGTGACGTCTACCCGGAAGGGGGGGATGGTGCTTACGCATTAGCCAATCCCCACAATTTTCAATCCATGTTTAAAGCTTGGCAACTCATTCGAGCTATTATTCTCGATTCTGCATCTTTGCTCACGTCTATTAAACAAGGACAACTTACAGATCCAGTTTGGTTCGGACACCTCACACGTCTACAATCGAACACATCGGCAATCGTCGAACAGACATCGACACCCGATCCATACACCCTTTCCGATGATGGCTCTGTCTTACTTTACAACGGACTCATCTACATTCCGAATCACAACAACATTCGACTCAAGGTTTTGAGGTCCCAACATGATCACTCACTAGCGGGACACCTGTCAGAATCCAAATAATAGCGATAAATGTTGTGGATGAATGTTGTATTAGTAAATGTGTTCGGAAATATTCCTAATGATAACGGAATGGTTTTGGAAAGTGAATATAAATCCTACGGTAAAAGTGAATGGCTTTTGGAATGTCTGCAAATGAAGTGCATAGTTCCGAAGAGACAGAGGTTCCAAAAGGATTCTATCTCATGGATCGAATGAACCTTGCAGTTCATGTCAATCACAGCCAATGATCTTACATTCCTTGAAGTGGATTCAACTAATAAAAGTGGAATTGGAGTGCTTACTCAAAAATATAAAGTTGTTGTTGAAGGTAAGTTGGAGATGAGTTGGCAAGTGTGAGTAGAAGAATCAAGTTGACATACAATAATTGAACTAGGGAATGTACATGCGAATGTGCTAGCTATATACTGAACCATTCGGAAGAAAGATCAAATGGGAATGAGTCTGTGATGGTTAGAAAGTAGCCAAGGTACATGTATACTAATTAAAGGCCATAGGAAACAAAGAACAAGGGTGGTAGGAAAATTGTGAATGAAGAAAAAGATTAACGGACCCACAACAACTCTTGAAACATGTTTCCGAATCGCATGGCTCTTCGGGTAGGGATAGCCATGCCTAAATCTTTCGGAGAGTAATTATGAGAGTCTAGAACATTCATATCATCAAGCCTGATGATATGGCAAGTCATCGCAAGCTTTGAATGAATATGAACAACTCAATCCATAATTTCATGGTGAAAGATGGGGATAGTGATGGGGATAGTCAGGGTGCTTCTTTTCTAAAAAAAGAATATGATTGGACCTGACCAATGATTGTTTCACAGGGATTGTTTCACTAGATGGAGTGTTTGAGTTGAAATGATAGATAAAAAGAGTTGTTGGATAAAATTGATGGGAATGTGGGCATGTTGCTTCGGACTTCGGACAAAATGCTTCGGAAGGAAGTGTTCGGAACGAGAACAATGTGAATATAATGCCCAAATTGTGATTGTGACAACACCCAGGCATCATGAAAACTACTAGCAACATTCGCCGACAGTACTATTGGCCGAACATGAAGCAGTTTGTGACCAATTACATTGGAGCCTGTTCACCCTGCCGACATGCAAAGTCCATACATCACAAACCGTTTGGACCCCTTCGATTCTTGCCAATCGCCAAATGACCATGGGACTCAATATCCATGGACTTTATCGAAGGCCTACCACTCTCCAATGGACATAACATGATCCTTGTGGTGGTCGATCGCCTAACAAAAATGGCTTTGTTTATCCCAACCTATTTGGATATTGATGCATCCGAAGTTGCCATGATCTTTTTACGAGAAGTGTTTGCTAAACATGGTACTCCTAGCGATATCATTTCCGATCGAGGAAAACACTTCACCTCGAAGTTTTGGACATCACTTTGCGAACTACTCGGGATTAAGGGAAACCTTTCGACTGCCTATCACCCACAGACTGACGGACAGACGGAACGTGTCAACCAAATCCTCAAACAATATCTTCAGATATATATCAACTATCAACAGGACGATTGGGCCAACCTCCTTCCTCTTGCCGAATTCGCATACAACAATACAGCACATTCAGCCACAATGTTGACCCCTTTCTTCGCAAACAAAGGAATTCATCCAAAACTCGAAGTGTCATTAACTTCAGTCTCTTCGGAGGATGCTTATAATCACTTGGCAGATTTGAAGGAGGTTCACCAGTTCCTTCGCGATCGAATCAAGCACACCATCGCACTTTACACCTCCTCCATGGAGGATCGACGATCGCCCATACCCAACTTTAAAGTTGGAGATATGGTATGGCTCGATTCGTGGAACATTTGCACCAAACGGCCCTCGAAGAAGCTTGACCACCGGCGATTAGGACCTTATCCCATAACATCCAAAATCTCCTCACATGCTTTTCGATTAGGCTTACCCCTTGATCTGCAGAAAATACATCCGGTGTTTCATGTCTCTCTACTCGAACCAGCAACGGTGTCAACTATCCCCGAGAGACTCCCAGATCCTCCCCCACCTGTCGTTATCGATTCCGAAGAGGAATATGAAGTCGTGAGTATCTTGGATAGTCGCATTCGGCGGCGGAAATTGGAATATCTTGTCGCTTGGAAGGGATACGAAGATACACCTGAAGCAACATCATGGGAACCCAGTACCTATGTAACCCATGCCACTCGAAAACTCGCTGAGTTTCACTCCCTATATCCGAACAAACCATCTCCAACATGTTAATTATTAGATCCCTATTTCTTTTTTTATCTTTTCCATTACACAAAAAAACAACATTTCGCTACTATAACAAATCTTCTATCCACATCCCCTACTTTATAAAAAACAACAACCTCCTTGATTTACAAATGAATTTTACACATAAAAAACTCAAGTCTTATTGTTTTAGATATTTTTTTCCTTTCAACACCCTCCTCACATCTTTATACCACCCCATTGTCTCCTTAATCACTCCCCTTTATACCACCTTCACCTGTCACATTTTCTGAATCGTACTTTCCGAATCCCTAGACGTTCACTTCCCACTCGCTCCCTTGACAATGGTGCGACTTGGATACACTTCCTTTCGGGCGAGGCATCAATCATACCAACCTTCTCGATCAAACGATACCCCAACTTCCTTCGGAATCCCCTAACCCCGACACCAATCACCCACCCCATACCATACTACCGTCCTAGGGACTCCGAAGCTAAAGGGGGGATACTGTCACGATCATGATTTATGGTCTATTCCGCCATCTGAACCACCCGAACATCACGTTTCCGAATCGTTGGAAAACTCGTCACACATGAACCGTTCAACACTTCGTCACCCTTAACACCTTGAATCATCCTAGCATCATCACAAGGACCCAACCAAGAGATCAGGTTCTATTATTAGCCTTTCCTCAGAAAAGAAGCATCTACACTATCCCCATCACTATCCCCATCTATTTCTAGGAACTCAATAGCAGGGTCGATTCTATGCTTCTAAAAAGCTTATGGTGACAACATATACAATTCAATATGTGGACACGTTCATCCCCGACATTCAGGGCCGTCGTTTAAGGAAGTGAAACAAGAATTCATCTACCCGAAACAACATACAATTCGGAAACAGGTTTCAGGATTTATTCCTAGTTCGTTAAACCCTTTTCCCATTCACAATTTTCATCCCACCCTTGTTCCGTATTTTCTATGGTCATTAATTAGCATACATGTACCTTAGCTACTTTTCCGATCCTTAACAGACCACTCCCCATTCGCTCTTGCCTCCAAACGTCCCAGTATATAAGTAGCACATTCGCATGTATATTCCTTAGTTCAATTATTGCACATCTACTTGATTGATCTACTTGGTGTCAGAATTCAATTATCAAAGATAAATGTTATGGACAAATGTATTGTTAGCAATAACATTGGAAAATGTTTCCACATGAAGAGGATGGTGTTCGAAAATGAAAGGTAATCCTACAGTAAAAGCGAAGGGCTTTCGGAACGTTTGCGAAGAAGTGCATGATTCCGAAGAGATAGATATTCCGAAAGGATTCTATCTCGTGGATCAGATGAACCGTATGGTTCACGCCGATCCCACCCAGTATGATTACATTCTTTCGAAGTATAATCAAATCTAAAGTGATAAGTTTTATAGGACTTACTTCGAGATGAAGTTACTCTTTTTGATTGTTCACGACGAATTGTTAAGTCAAGCAGATCAATCAAGTAGACGTGCAATAATTGAACTAAAGAACATACATGCGAATGTGCTACCTATATACTGGGAGGTTCAGAGGCAAAGGCGAATGGGGAGTGGTCCGTGAAGGATCGGAAAAGTAGTTAAGGTACCTGTATGCTAGTTAATGACCATGATGAATAGAGAACAAGGGTGGTATGAGAATTGTGAATGGGAAAGGGGTTTAACGAACTAGAAATAAACCCTGAAACCTGTTTCCGAACCGTATGTCGTTTCGGGTAAACGAACCCTTGTTTCACTTCTTTAAACGACGGCCCTGAGTGATGGGGATGAACTCGTTCACATGTTGAATCGTATGTGTTGTTTCCATAAGCTTTTAGAAGCATAGAATCAACCCTCCTATTGAGTTCCCAGAAATAGATGGGGATAGTGATGGGGATAGTGTAGGTGCTTCTTTTCTGAGGAAAGGCTAATAATAGAATCTGATTTCTTGGTTGGGTCCTTGTGATGTTGCTAGGATGATTCAAGGTGTTATGGGTGACGAAGTGTTGGATGGTTGTAGGTGTGACAAGTCTGCCGATGAATCGGGTTCCGAAGAGTGGATTCGGAAACGTGGTGTTCAGATGGCTCGGATGGTTCAGATGGTTCGGAAGGCGGAACAGATCATAAATCATGATCATGACACTTGGCTTAACAATTCGTTGTGAACAATCGAAAAGAACAACTTCATTTCGAAGTAAGTCCTATAAAACTTATCAATTTGGATTTGATTACACTTCGAAAGACTGTAATCTTAGTGGGTGTGATCGGCATGAACTACACGGTTCATCCGATCTACGAGATAGAATCCTTTCAGAATATCTATCTCTTTGGAATCATGCACTTCTTCACAGACATTCCGAAAGCCCTTCGCTTTTACTGTAGGATTACCCTTCACTGTCGAATACCATCCTTCTTATATAAAAACATTTTCTAATGTTATTGCTAACAATGCATTCATCCATAACACTTTTCTTTAATAATTCGATTCTGACACCGTTCTGATCCAGTTCTTAACAACATCTGCTTAGATATTTATTTATCTTTGGTGACATTTTGGTTGAACATGTGTGTACAAGGGTAAACGTGTGTGGGTGTTTGTGGCATGGTGGGTGTATGCAGTAGCTCATATGCTTGTGGGTTGTGTGTGCTCTGGAATTTAATCCATGAGTCACAATAATAACTTTTTAGGGTGTTGAACCCTGATTTATTAGTCTCTGTGAAGTGCCTGTGTCTCTGTTATAATAATTTGAGTGTGTCTAGAAGCATGGAGTATCCTTGATCAATATTAGTACATGCTTGTGTCCCTCTTGAGATCGAGACAGGCAGTAGCTTCCTAGCTCACCCAATCATTGGTAGGAAGTTCAACTTTCCGCTATTATATGGAGAGTCTGGCACATTCCTTTTGATGTGCTCCTGTGATTATGTAAGTGG
>QMFG01016948.1:0-17759 GCA_003314545.1 Ramaria sp. MG151
ACGGACGTTGTACCGGGCTGGAAATTGGGCAATGACATATTGCACCACCTGTGGTTTATATGGTCAGTGACATCTAATTAAACTTTGTGATTTTGATTACCCTAAGTAACATACATGCGATGAATCTGACGTGGGTGTGGGGACTCATCATACCTACACCATCAGTTACCCAGTTCAATGTGTGACTTGGCGATATGAAGCTATTGTCTGGAACTGTATGCTCGTTCATTTCTGGTGTTATTGTCAATGTCTGACCACCAGGCAGTGCAGCTAAAGGGTAGCGTCCACTCATGTCAATCATAGTGGTAGCTGGGTACATTACAGCAATGGCACGTGTCCTCCATTCTTCAGGTTCAATGCCTTCGGGCGCCGAAGGTGGTATTGACCCATGCAAGTGTAGTCCAGAGAACGCGACAGCGCATCCAGGGTCCAATCTGACATATGCCCCGAGTTCATAGAAAAATAAGAGTCCTGGGTGATAACCATTACCAAGATCTGAGAGAGCGAGCGCCACTGTAAGTTTCCCTTTGTGATCATTTTGATCATGGTGAGTGCCACCGAACTTTCTAAGTTCAGCTACTTGGCTGACACTCTGTTTTGTTTGAGCCTGTGCGAGATTGAGTTGAACACCAGAAAAATACACATTGTCATCAGATCCCAATGGTGGAAAATTGACCAATTCCGAGTGAGTGGCACATGTTTGATGTAATGCTTTTGGTGCATATTGTATGGCTTCAATTGCAGCTTCATGAAATATCTGCATCATCGAGTTTATGTTAATTGTATTTCATTATCATATTAGAAAATGAGATCACTTTGTACATATCCTCCCGTAATTCTCTGTCTGGATCTGTCGGCATTCTGGCATTCTGGCTTGGTGTCACAATCTGTTTGGGTATCTGTGCGGCTGGACCAAAAAACTGGTAGACTCGGCCCTCATTGACAGAATTTGCCCTGTGCAAGCCCCGTTCAAACACAGTACCACCTAATTTATGGCCATTTTCAACAATTGGTTTACTACCACTTCTCTGTGCCTCGGGGCCCAGAATTTGGTCATGAATCGCAAACAACTTGTCATGGAGAAAATTGGGCCTGAATATGGTGTGATCTGTGAGATACACTTGGAGTACATCTCGTGTGGGATCTGCATTGCCTTTTATGACAACCCATGTTAGTTTGTCTTGTAATTAGTGATTGATATTATACCATTCAACTAGAATACGTCCAAATATAGCTTCAAATGGTTTAATATGAAGTTCTCCATTCTTCCAAAGGTCATCCTCAAATTTGGCTGTAACACACCGATTTGCTGCAAAGTCATAGTATTCCTGATGAACAGCAGGTTCAGGATTCCACTCATACACATAAGCATGAATGTGTTGCCATAGTGGATGTGTTCCATTGTACACCATGAATTGCGGAAGGCGCGTGTCCTGAGTATCAGGAAAAAAACAGGCATCACTTAAGGAATTTGTTGGGTTCTGCAATGCGGGCTTATTTGTGTATTCTATGTGGAAGTGAATGAAAAATACCATTGTTTTTATTTTTAGTCTCAACTGCGATGGTAGTGACGGGCAAATAACTCCGCTTAAACAAGGAGAGACCTGACCCCTGTTGTCCTCTGTCGCCTTCATTCAAAACCACCATGTCATATTGCACACATCCACAGTCCCTGAGGCAAAAAACTAATCCACAACCCTTCAGCCTCTGCACGTCCCGAGGGTTGCGTTGACCCCGAACATGCCGACTTAGAGGTTAGACTTAATGCTTCCGCTCTTTTTAGTCCTACGTCTCTTGTAGTTAATTTATCCTCCGAAACTATTCTAAACACTCCTTTTAAAGCATTAGTAGATTCTGGCTCCACACACTGTTTCCTTGAATCCACTTTTGTACGTAGACACAACCTCTGAACCCAAACCATAGACCCGATCCCTCTTAGATTATTTGATGGAAGTACAAACTCCATAATTACCGAAGCAGTAGAACTACCTATTCGCTTCTCCTCTGACCACACTTTCCCCATAGACTTTTATGTCACTTCACTAGACTTGTCCTGTTCAGCCATGCTCGGGCACAACTGGGTCACCCGCTACAATCCGTTGATTGATTGGGTATTGGGCAGTATTACTTTCCAAGCACCCCAACTGGATAATCTGGCCAAACCTCCAATGACCAAAGTTCATGCTGCTACAGCCGAGCCGAAGTCACCCTCTGAATCCGTCCCGAAGCTTGAGGCTCCTCACATCGCCCTAATCAATGCAGCAGTGTTCGCACGCGCCTGTAAATTAGAAGGATCCGAGACCTTTTGCCTCAACCTGGCTTCAACTGAGCTCTCAGCACGCTCGGCCGACCTATCTCCGACCCCTGCAGACATGGAGGGCGTACCTGAAGACTATCGTGACTTTGGGGATGTATTCTCCAAGTCTAGGGTGGACACCCTGGCACCTCACAGACCCTACGACCTCAAGATCACTCTTGAGGATGGCGCCAAACCGTCTCAACCCCTGATCTACTCGCTCTCTCAGTCCAAACTTGAAACCCTCTGATCCTTCATCGACGAACACCTGAACATCAGTTTCATTCGGCCTTCTTGGTCCTCGCACGGAGCACCAATCCTCTTTGTTCGTAAGAAAGATGGTTCACTCCGACTATGCGTAGACTTCCAAGGGCTGAATAAGGTAACTAAGAAAGACCAATACCCACTACCTCTCGTCTCGGACCTGCTGGACGCACCGAAGAAGTCTCGGTATTATACCAAGATTGACCTTCAACACGCATACCACCTCGTCCGAATTTCCGAAGGAGACGAATGGAAGACTGCGTTCAAGACCTGATATGGGTCCTTCGAGTGGCTAGTAATGCCCTTTGGGCTTACTAACTCACCCGCGGCTTTCCAACGTTTCATGAATGACATTCTGGGAGATTTGTTGGATAAATGTGTGGTAGTTTACCTTGATGACATCCTCATTTACTCTGACACACTTGCTGAGCACAAAAAGCATGTACGTGAAGTGCTTCAATGGCTCTGAAAAAATAGTCTCTATGTGAAAGCTAAGAAATGCGAATGGCACAAAGACACGGTAGAATTCCTTGGATACATACTGACGTCCGAAGGCCTCATGATGGCCGAGGACAAAATTCAAGTGATCCGAGACTGGCCCGAGCCTCGGAAGGTTAAAGACATTCAATCCTTCCTCGGCTTTGCCAATTTCTATCAATGTTTCATTCTTAACTATTCAGAGATTACAGTACCACTCACCCGACTCACCCGAAAGGGCACGACCTGGCACTTCTCGGACGAATGCCAAACGGCGTTTGAAACCCTGAAGAAAGCCTTCACCTCAGCTCTGATCCTCATGCATTGGGACCCCGACCAACAGTTGGTTGTGGAAACTGATGCCTCGGACTATGCCCTCGCCACCATCCTGTCAACCTACACCCCGGATGGCGAGATCCACCCAATTGCTTTCCATTCTCGGACATTCTCGGGCACCGAACTCAACTACGACGTCCACGACAAAGAGCTGTTAGCAATTTTTGAGGCTTTCAAATCTTGGCGACACTACCTAGAAGGCCTTTCGGCCCCGATAGACGTTGTTACCGACCACAAAAACCTGGAATACTTCTCGACCACCAAACTGCTCACCCAAAGACAGGCCCAATGGTCCGAATATCTGTTGCAGTTCAACCTCATAATCCGGTTTCGGCTGGGCAAGCTCGGCACGAAACCCGATGCCTTAACTAGACGATGGGACTTCTACCTTAAAGAGGGGGGTAATGACTACGTGACAATCAACCTACAGAACCTTTGGCCGATCTTCACGACTCAACAGATCACCGAGTCACTCCGAGCTATGTCCTTGATCCTACCCTTGCTTCGCGCGAGCCTCATCATAGACTTCGAAAAACTCCATGCTGACATTAAAGCTCACCTGTCCCCAGACCCCGAGGCTCTAAAACACCTCGGCGACACCTCCAGCCCGAGATGGACACGATCCAAAGACAGATTCTTGAAACACGATGACCGAATATATGTCCCCGAGGCTGACGACCTTCAGCTCTGAGTACTATAGTACAAACATGATCACATACTCGCAGGACACTTTGGTCAAAACAAGACCTTATTTGCAATTAGGCGCGAATACACGTGGCCCAGACTCCGAATCTTGGTCAACGAATTCTACAAGTCCTGCACCAAGTGCTTACACTCCAAACCCCAACGCCACAAGCCCTACAGCTTCCTCAAACAGCTCCCGATCCCCGAACAACCATGGAACTCGATATCCATGGACTTCATCAAACAGCTGCCTCAGTCTTCCAGCTACACTGCAATACTGGTAGTAGTCGACTGACTAACAAAACAAGCAATATTTATTCCAACACACGACACAGTTACCTTGGCCGACCTCACGAAGCTCTTCGTCCTACATGTCTTCTCAAAACATGGCGTACCCTCGCATGTAACTTCGGATAGAGGTTCGGAGTTCGTCTCCCACTTCTTTAAATCATTGGGTAAAGCCTTAGACATGACACTTCACTTCACCTTGGGTTATCACCCTGAGGGAGACGGCCAGACCGAACGTACTAACCAGATGTTGGAACAATATCTCCGAGTGTATCGTAACTACCAACAGAACAATTGGGCAGACCTACTTCCACTCTCCAAATTCGCTTACAACAACGCCCCAAGAGCCACAACGGGCATATCACCATTCTTTGCGAACAAAGGATACCACCCAAACATCTCAGTCCACCCTGACCGAGACCTTGCCTCCTCTCGGGCCCAAGACTTCGCGATCGACCTAGACCAGCTACACCAGGTACTGAAGGAGCAAATCAAACTGGCTCAATCCTGCTACCAGGTCTCAGCTGACGCCCAAAGACACCTGGCCCCCAAGCTCCCAATCGGTTCTCACGCCTTCATCAAAGCACAATTCTTCCGCACCACCCAACCCTCAAAGAAACTAGCCAAAAAGTACCTCGGCCCCTTCGAAGTCCTTGGCTGACCTGGCTCACACTCGTATACCTTACGGCTCCTGGACAGCATGGGCGCAGTTCACCCCATCTTCCACGTCTCAATGCTTGAACCTTCGGTCCCGAACACTTTTCCCAACTGAACCGAACCTCCACCACCGCCCATCAAAATCGACGGCAAACCCAAGTACGAGGTATCCGAAATCCTCGACTCCAAGCTGGACAAGCGTCGAAGACCCTGCAACCTCCTATACCTAGTCCGATGGGCCAGTTATGAAGGTACCGACGAAGAAACATTGTGGATCCTCGTGACCGAACTCAGACATGTGTCCGAAATTGTGACCGAGTTCCACTCTGCCTACCCCGCCAAACCCAGGCCTTGGAACCCGTAACCCAAACCCTCATTCTTCTCCTTCTCTCACATGATCTCTCTCTTAGACACTGAAAAAAAATAAAAATAAAAATAATTTTTTCTATTCCTTCGTCATAACAAAACAACTAATTACACCCGAACATCCGAATACCCACACCCAAACTTTATCCTTCCTCTCTTTCTTAAGTCCTTCTTACTTACACCCGAACGTCTGAACACCCGAACCCGAGCTTTATCCTCTCTTCTTAATTCCCTTTCACTTATACATACCTGAACCAGAACCAGAACTGAACTCACACCGAAAACGAAAAAAAAAATATTATCCTTCCATTATACAATAAACTCTACTCCAAAGTCTCCTCTTCCTCCCTCTCCTTTTCCTTCCCCTCATCCACCCGAATCTCGGTCTCCACACGCCCCTCCGAACCCTCCCAAACCCCAGAACCCTGCCCCTCAGTCCCTCGATCCACCCGAAGCTCAATATCCACCACTCTCGGCTCGGCCCCATCCCCTGAAGCATCCGAGACCCCCGATCCCGGTTCCAGCCTCAGCCCTACAATCCTCTTCACATCTTCGGCGATATGCTGAAGATTTATGGCCATCACCTGAGGTGATGGCCATATCTGCCTGCCTCTTGGCCGCCCGAGCCCTCCAAGCCGAACCCTCGGCTATCAACCGAAGTGCGGCCACTTCTTGTTTCCGCAGCCGGTCTGATTCCTCCCAGGCATCGGTTGCCCACGAAAACGCGGTCTTGGTCACTCGGCGTGACTGAGGACCTGACGCTGCAGTCATCTTTGCCCTTTTTGACGGTTGGGCTGTGTCCATACTCTCGGCCTCCGAACTCTTGGACCTTGGCCTCTTCAGTGCCCTCAGCATCTTCTCCTTCCCAGCTTCTCCAGGCCAAGTGCAGGCCACCTTCCGCTCACGACACCAGATACATGAGGCACCAGAGACCCCAAGTTTACACTGCTCCCCCCGACACCTGCAGGGAAGGCAAGGGATACTAGACTTCTAGACTTATCATTAATACCAAACTGAAAAAAAAAGAAGTCTTCCACTCACCGGCACCAAACGCACTCTACTCACCCCACTCCTGCTCGCTGCGTTCTTGGTCACCCTGGACTCCCCATCCTCGTTCTTGGCCATGCTTTGTGCCGATCGCTCAGGTGCAACCTTTGCCCTCTCCTTCATCTCGGCCTGCTTCTTTGCTTTGCCCTTTTTCTTGGCCTCGGCCTTTTGCTTGGCCTCAGCTTTCTTCTTCACCTCAGCCTCGGATTTCTGTTTGGCTTCAGCCTTGGCCTTCTCGCAGGCCTCCCTCTCCGCCTTCACCTTCTCCTGAGCGAGCTTCTCCACTTGCTCCCGCTCCTCCTGCTCTGCCTTTTTACGGGCCTCTTCTTTCTCCGCGATCTCTAACTCCTGCATTTTGCGCAGCAGGCGAGTGTGCCTTTCCACAGTTGTCTCAGGGGTGGGTGTAGGGGACATAGTAAACAAAATTGCAGGGGGGCGCTTACGGTCTGTCCTCTACCCCCGGCGGCTTTTTATATCTCAAACCACCAAACTCGTCATGTGACCTCAGCCCCCAACACATAAAAATTTACCTAAAGGGTTCATGGGTTCAGCCTTAAGGGGGGGGTACTGTCAGAACCCAACCGAAACCTCGGGCCTCCAGGCCCGAACCCCCGACCATCACGTTTCACCTATTCATACCTCGTGTTTGATCTCTTCCCCTCATAGCTTACGACCTTGACCTTGGTCATTTGGTCACCGATCCCCAAACCCTCTTGTATATAATTCGCTCATTCATGTACATGACAATCAGTTCTGATATTGACTAAGATACCCTAATACATCTTGTTTAATCTCTACGCTCCTTCACTCCCTTCGCTAAGGTCATGCCCGAACTTCGGGTGACCTTGGGCCTCATCCGAAATACGGGACAGGACTCTGAGCTGGTGCAGCACATAAGCTGAAGCCAAGTCCCATTTGACCCGTTCGCCGAGCCTCAGCCCTCCTCGGCAACCTGACCCCGAATCTCGGTCGACTCTATCTCGAGTCCCAACCTTAACTCTGCCTCTGCTACGATTCAGTTCTTAACAGGTAACCCGAACCTTGGACCTGAACACCCGGCCCGACATCCGACATTCATCAGGGATAGGGGATAGAAGTCGGGCAGGGTTGACAGCGCATAGGGATGCCCCTGGTTGGGTGTTAGGTAGTTGTATATAGTTGTATCACTGGTAGAGGGAACCCTTAGACTTTTCTCTTTGGATTTCCCCTCTACTAGGTGAGAGTTTCCCTTTATTGTATTTTTCTGCATATATATATCTTTGGATTTCCCCTCTACTAGATACCTATGGGTGCTAGGAGGGTTGCCCTTACAGTAGAAAAGTCTCCAGAGAAAGACCGGTGGTCAGAGTGCAATTACCAAAATAGGTAACTACAGAATTGAGGATAGTGACTCGGAGGACGCAACCTCTCCCATACGCACTGCACCTGATTACCCCTCCTCTACCATCGGAACACCCAACTCTGAAAGCCGAATGGACCCTCCTTCCCTACTTGAGACGGATATGTCAGAAGACCATCTCCGAGCTGTGGAAGAGGAGTTGTCAGCAAACCAGATGAAGACCGATGCCATTCAACTAGCATTAAAATCAATCCTGGCAAAATTGGAAATTGACCCACGAGATGTCGCAACAAGTCCCGAACCTGACCTGAGGCCAAAAATGGACTCGTGGGATAGGCCTGAAGAACCGAACCTTGGTACAACAGGAAGACAGCTGAGACCGGCCCTTCCTTCGGACTTTGATGGAGACTGAAACAACGGCCATGCATTCCTCAACTCCTGCAGGCTCTACTTTCAGATCTGCAAGGGAGACTTTCCAAACGACCAACTCCAGATCCACTGGGCCCTTTCCTTCTTCAAAACCGGCCGAGCCGCTCGTTTTTCGAACGAAGTGATGTGAACTGAACATAGGACTCAAAGGGCGAAGTACTCGGATTGGAATAATTTCAAACAAGATTTTGAGGAAAACTTCTGTCTGAGGAATGAACAAGTCTCAGCACTTACAAAACTAGAAGGCACGGGTTGGTACCAAGGGAAAGACTCAGTCGAAGACTACATAGACCGGTTCTTGGAATTGATTGAGATGGCTGAATACTCAGACAACAAAACCATTGTGATCAAGTTTCGCAAAGGCCTTGACCCCACGATCCAGAACCGAGTAGCAACACTCGGAGATCGAATGCCGGACATTGATGAGCCCGAGAAATGGTTCCAAGCAGCTCAGAGGGTAGCTTGGAACCGAGAGGCAAGTGAGGCCTTTATGGAATCCAACCGAAGTACGGCAAAGGTCAATGCCTGAATGGCACCTCTGAAGTCCACTTCGAGCTTCGGAAAGTCTTACTTCAATTTGCCCAATATCTCAGCCCAACCTCAGAATATCCTGAAGGCACCCTACGAAGCACCGAAGGTAGCTTCGGCCCAATCGAAAGATGGTCCAATGCCCATGGATATAGATTGGACAAGGAACTGAAATGACCCTTCGATTACATGCTACTGATGCCGTCAAACAGGCCATTACTCCAGAGACTGCCCTCGGAGCTATGATGTCTGAACTATGACTACGGAAGAAAAGCTAGAGCTCCTACCAGAGTTGTTAGCGCTGGCAGACGTGTTGGAATCCACAGACCCTGAGACCAAACTGAGACCCGAGGGAAGGCTGGAGGCAGATCCTTTAGAGGATTTTGGAGACCGCAGTGGGTGAATAGTGCGCCCCCACTGCCTGTACATAATAGATTCTCCTGTCTTGAAATTGAGGGTGAAGTAAACACCCCCACCTCACAGACAAAAGAATCCATCACAGCTGTACCCAAAGAAACCCCTCCCCCTCCTTGCCAGCGGTGGGAGAAGCGACTCCCTAAGAAATATATTGTCGCCTCCACTGCCAGCCCAAAATCTCTCTTGGTCAAAGTGGAGATCCAGACCACTGTGTCAGAATCCGAATAATAGCAATAAATGTTGTGGATAGATGTTGGATTAGTAAAAGTGTTCGGAAACATCCCTAATAGTAGTAGAGTGGTTTTGGAAAGCAAATGGAAATCCTACAGTAAAAGCGAATGACTTTTGGAACGTCTGTGAATGAAGTGCATAGTGTCACGATCATGATTTATGATCTGTTCCGAACCACCCGAACCACCCAAACATCACGTTTCCGAATCAACTCTTCGGAACCCGATTCATCGGCAGACTTGTCACACATGAACCATCCAACACTTCGTCACCCATAACACCTTGAATCATCCTAGCAACATGACAAGGACCCAACCAAGAAATCAGATTCTATTATTAGCCTTTCCTCAGAAAAGAAGCATCTACACTATCCCCATCACTATCCCCATCTATTTCTAGGAACTCAATAGAAGGGTCGATTCTATGCTTCTAAAAGCTTATGGTGACAACACATACGATTCAATATGTGGATGCGTTCATCCCCGACACTCAGGGCCATCGTTTAAAGAGGTGAAACAAGGGTTCGTCTACCCGAAACGATATACGGTTCGGAAACAAGTTTCAGGGTTTATTCCTAGTTCGTTAAACCCTTTTCTCATTCACAATTTTCACCCCACCCTTGTTCTCTATTCTTTATGGTCATTAACTAGCATACATGTACCTTAGCTACTTTTCCGATCCTTAACGGACTACTCCCCATTCGCCCTTGCCTCTGAACGTCCCAGTATATAGGTAGCACATTCGCATGTATGTTCTTTAGTTCAATTATTGTATGTCACCTTGATTTCTCTGCTCATATTTGCCAACTCGTCTTCAACTCACCTTGAACAACAACTTTATATCTGAGTAAGCACTCCAATTCTACTTTTATTAGTTTAACCCACTTCAAAGAATGTGAAATCACTGGCTGTGATCGACATGGACTGCAAAGTTCATTCAATCTAAGAGATAGAATCCTTTCGGAACCTTTATCTCTTTGGAACAATGCATTTTGTTCGCAAACATTCTGAAAGCCATTCGCTTTTACTGTAGGATTTCTATTCACTTTCGAACACCATTCTATTATCATTAGGAACATTTCCGAACAGATTCACCAACCCAATCTTCATATACATCTTTTACCACTTTTATTTGGATTCTGACACATAGTTCCGAAGAGATAGAGGTTCCGAAAG
Organism: Ramaria sp. MG151; assembly: GCA_003314545.1. Classification (NCBI taxonomy): domain Eukaryota; kingdom Fungi; phylum Basidiomycota; class Agaricomycetes; order Gomphales; family Gomphaceae; genus Ramaria; species Ramaria sp. MG151. The sequence goes on from QMFG01016948.1 coordinate 10,535, forward strand.
GATTCTATCTCGTGAATCGAATGAACTTTGCAGTTCATGTCGATCACAGCCAATAGTCTTACATTCCTTGAAGTGGATTTAACTAACAAAAGTTGAATTGAAGGGCTTACTCAAAATATACAGTTGTTGGTAAAGTTGAGTTTGAGAGCGAGTTTGGCAAGTGTGAGTAGAAAATCAAGTTGACATACAATAATTGAACTAGGGAATGTACATGCGAATGTGCTAGCTTATGTACTGAACCATTCGGAAGAAAGAGCGAATGGGAATGAGTCCGTGATGGTTAGGAAGTAGCCAAGGTACATGTATACTAATTAAAGGCCATAGAAAACGTAGAATAGTGGGGGAAGGAAAATTGTGAATGAAGAGAAGGATAATCGACCATCGCCAACCCTTGAAACATGTTTCCAAATCGCGTGGCTCTTTGGTTAAGGATAGCCATGCCTAAATCTTTCAGAGAGCCATTATGAGGGTCTAGAATGTTCATATCATTAAGCCTGATGATATGGCAAGTCATCGCAAGCTTTGAGTGAATATGAATAACTCAAATCCATAGTTTCATGGTGAAAGATGGGGATAGTGATGGGGATAGTCTGGGTGCTTCTTTTCTAAAAAAAGAATATGATGGGACCTGACCACTGATTGTTTCACCAGGATTGTTTCAATAGATGACGTATTTGAGGCGAAGTGATAGGCAAAGAGTTGTGGGATGAAAGTGATGGGAGTGTGGGAATGTTGCTTCGGGCTTCGGGCGAAATGCTTCAGAAGGATTGCTTCGGAATGAAGATAGTGTGAATTGAATGTCCAGACTGTGATCGTGACACACTGACACAGGCGAAGTGATGTCAGCTCCAGCACTCATAGACAGTGGAGCAACTGGGCTGTTCATGAGCCGAGGCTATGTGGAACGTAACCGAATCACAACTCGGACACTCCAATGCCCCATTCCAGTGTATAATGTAGACGGGTCCCCTAACGATGCCGGTGCTATAACAGAGATAGTGGATGCAATCCTCCAAGTAGATGGTCACTTGGAGTGAACGTCATTTGTGGTCACCAATCTTGGGAGACAAGACCTGCTGCTTGGATACACTTGGCTGGCCGAGCATAACCCGGAGATTAACTGGAAGACTTGGAAGATCACCATGAGCTGATGCCCAGACAAGTGTCATATGTGCCGGACGGAAGTTAAGAAGGAACAGAAAGAAGCCTGGAGAGCAGAATGCAGGATCCGAGCTTGCCGAGTGGGACCGATGCCAGACTTCACCAGTGAAGAGTCTGAGGTCCGAGACTCTGAGTCCGAAGTCTCGGGTGCTGAGCCCAAAGTCTCGGACTCCGAGTCCGAAGTTTCGGACCTCATCCCCGAGTTAGGGCCAGATGATCAACTCTCACAAGGTGACTGACTGCTCTGTGTTCCACTTGACCTGGCCCTTCACAAGATCCGAGCTACCCAAACTATGTCTCAGAGGCTAGCCGAGGCTCATCACAAGCACCATCGGGCCTCGTCCAAAATCCCCGAGTACCTCCGAGACTTCGAAGACGTCTTTTCCAAGGACTCCTGTGACACCCTGCCAGGGCAACGGATCTGGGACCATACCATTGAGCTAGAGCTGGGTGCAAAGCCCTCTAATTGCAAGGTGTACCCCCTATCTCCAAATGAACAGACACAGTTGGACAAATTCTTGCAAGAGAACCTTTGCTCAGGTAAGATCCGACCATCAAAATCCCCAATGGCCTCGCTGGTCTTTTTTATCAAAAAGAAAGACGGAGCACTCAGGCTTGTACAGGACTACTGAGCCCTAAATGCTATGACAGTCAAAAACCGATACCCAATCCTCTCATCCCTGAGCTTATCAAGCAACTCTGAGGTGCAAAGTACTTCACCAAACTTGATGTTCGGTGGGGGTATAATAATGTCTGGATCCAAGAAGGGGACAAGTGGAAGGCAGCCTTCCAAACCAACTGAGGCCTGTTCGAACCTCAGGTGATGTTCTTTGGACTGACCAATAGCCTGGCCACCTTCCAAACAATGATGAATGACATATTCTGAGACCTCATCATGGAAGGGGTGATCTGTGTGTACTTGGATGACATTCCCATCTTCTCTAAGACTGTCTCTGAACACAGAATGGTAGTCTGAAGAGTGATGGAGAGACTCCGAGAGCACAGGCTCTGTCTCTGACCTGAGAAGTGTGAGTTTGAACGTACATCCATTGAGTACCTCAGACTCATCATCTCCGAAGGACATGCCGAGATGGACCCGGTTAAGGTCAAAGGAGTTACCGATTGGCCGACTCTGAAGACCCAAAAGGAGGTGCAAGCCTTCCTCGGGTTTGCAAACTTTTACCGAAGGTTCATCAAGGATTTCTCACACCATGCCCGAGCTCTTTTTGATCTGACGAAGAAAGGAGATACCTGGAAGTGGGGTGAGCCTGAAGACATGGCCTTTCACAAACTCAAGGAACTTGTCACCTCGGCCCTGGTCCTGGCGTTCCCAGACGACACTCAGATGTACCAAGTAGAGGCTGACTCTTCAGACTTTGCAACAGGAGTGGTTATCTCTCAACAATCTGAGGATGACAAGTGGCACCCCATAGCCTTCCTATCCAAAAGTCTTAGCCCAGTGGAGCGGAACTACGAGATTCATGACAAAGAGATGTTGGCCATAATCCGAGCCCTAGAGGAATGGCGGCACCTCCTGGAAGGAGCACAACTCAAATTCGAGATCTGGACAGATCATAAGAATTTAGAGTACTTCCAAACCTCAAAGAAGCTCAACCGAAGACAAGCTCGATGGTCATTATACCTATCCCATTTTGACTTCACGCTCCACCACAGGCCTGGCCAAACCATGGGGAAAACCGATGCCTTGTCCCGAAGGCCTGACTACGGATCTGGAACGAGTGACAACAAGGACCAAACATTGCTCTGACCCAAACTTTTCGCTATTTGGGCCCTCGAAGGACTTGCTGCGGCAGGTGAAGAATGAGACATACTTCGGGATATCCGAAGGATGACCCGAGATGGGGACAAGGAGGAGTTGGTGACCAAGGCTATCTCGGAGCTTCAGAAAGGACACTCACGCACTGTAAGGGCCTCGGAGTGGTCCAAACGAGATGGCCTACTGCTGTTTCGGGGGAAGGCCTATATATCGAACAACCCCAAACTTCGGCGACATATCATATTCCAACATCATGACACCCGAGTAGCTGGGCATGCAGGGAGGTGGAAGACATTAGAACTTGTGTCTCGGAACTACTGGTGGCCACAGATGTCCAGGTACATTGGACAGTATGTGAAGACCTGTGACCTATGCCTTCGCACTAAGCCACAAAGGAGTGCACCAATGGGTGAGCTCCAGCCACTACCGATCCCCGAGCACCGATGGGACACAATCAGTGTTGACTTCATTGTCGAACTCCCCGAGGCCTGAGGGTTCGACACGGTCATGAATTTAGTAGACTTGGTGAGCAAACGAGCCCATTTCCTTCCAACCAACACCATGGTCACAGCATTAGGAGCCGCTCAACTCTACCTCATGCATGTCTGGAAGCTGCATGGACTACCGAGACAGATTGTCTCTGACCGAGGCCCACAATTTGTCTCAGAGTTCACGCGAGAACTTTACCGACTACTTGGTATCAAACTTGCGGCCACTACAGCTTATCACCCACAGGCCGACGGGCAGACCGAACATGTCAACCAGGAACTAGAGCAGTACCTTCGGATCTTTGTTGATGAACGCCAAGATGATTGGGACGAGCTCCTCCCTCTTGCAGAGTTTAAATATAACAACCATGTACACTCTGCAACCCAAGAGATGCCTTGCATGTTGGACACAGGCTAACACCCTCGGATGGGATTCGAACCGAGACAGCCCAAATCCCACATGGAGACAGTGAATGAGTTCAAAGACCGAATGGAGAAATCATTAGAGGAAGCTAAGTCCGCGTTAGCCAAGGCAAAGGATGACATGGCTCGGTACTACAACCAACGCCGAACCCCAGCTCCAGAATACAAGGTGGGTGACCGAGTGTTTTTAGACACTTTGGACATTTGGACGATCTGACCATCCCTGAAACTCGCACACCGCTACCTTAGACCATATGTCATCCAACGGAAGGTTGGACGCAACACGTATCGCCTTCAATTACTGTCATTTATATTATACGATGTCTGATCGCCCTTTCACAGATTACATAATCGACACGAACATCAGACGCCGTAGCATTCGTCACGAATATATGCGGTCATTTATGTGACCAAACAATATACAAAAATATCAAAACAACCCACCAATGAAGACCTTTGAATTCCCAATGAGATAAGAAGACAAATTATTCCGGGCATACGAGACCGAGCAGCATCACCGATGATGCTGCTCCGACACATCTGAAACACTTTATCTCACCTCTGAGACAGTACCCCATCCTTAATTCCGTGATGCATGGGTATTTATCCAATCATGAGTCGATGGAAATTCAGGGGATATCAGTTGATATGTCAGGTGCCGCCTACTTCTATTTTTTCTATTTTTTTATTGTATTATATTTCCCCTCTACCCTGTCTCATATCCTACTCCACAATCACATGCCCCAAACCCCTAGTATAATTTCCAATCTGTCTACCCTCGACCCTGCGTTCTCATACTCAATCCACCCTTCTGAATACATAGCCGCTTATCTTGTACCTTAACACATGTAAAAACCCCCTAGTTAATTGTTCCATGTCTCGTTGTCATTTAGTCATGAATATTTGTATAAGTACTGCCAATGTAGTACGAAAATATGTAACTGATTGTAAAATCCGTTCACCACATTCCTTGTTTTAAGTCTTTCCATCAAATTGTCTTGTAGTTGCCTCTTATCTGCAATCTCCTCGGGACTTATCGATTTTCTTTTGATATATCGATATTCCTACTCTATTCTTGCTACGTACATCACACTGATCCTTCGTACAATGAACTATTGGCGTTCTTTTATCGACCCATCAGCTAGGCCGAATTCCCGGGTCCTTTGACACCCGGTGCTATTACGATCTAAATTGATCACGAGATCTCTAGATCATCAATCGGGGCTCGCGTCTGTTGCACATCTTCAGCAGCACTCGTCCATTCAAGAAATAAATAAAGTTTTATTTCAGTCTTTAAAAATTACCACGGTCAATGGCTCGATTACACCCAGTGTTCAATGTTGTCAAACTCCTCCCGGCACCTGAAGACCCCATTCCTGGTCGGAAGTCCAAACCACCACCCCCACCTGAAATTGTAGATGGGGCCGAGCACTACATCCTGGAACGGATCCTTGACAGTCGGTTCCACAGAGGTCAACTACAGTTCCTGATCAAATGGGAAGGGTATGGGTATGAGGAGAACACTTGGGTTTTGGAAGCAGACATCTCGGCCCTGGACAAAATCTTAGAGTTCTATCAAGCACACTCCAGAGCACCTCGGAGGGTCCACTCAACAGCATTTGACACCATTATGGCTCGTGCTTCGAGGACGCAGCACTCTCGGAGGGGGCTGATGTCAGGGGACAACCTGTTTCCACCAAATCCTCCACCTTCAAGGCCCTTACACACGCAAAGCACAAGTCTGAGGTGCAGGAACATCGGTCCAAAGCTTTGGGTCATTGACCCGAAGCCCCTGATCACCAGCCCAAAGTCTCGGGCCTCTAGTCCAAAACCTCGGACCACCTCGGGTAGGGCCCGAGACCTCAACCCATCTCGGGGGTAACCTGAACCTTGGACCCGAACACCTGGCCCGACATCCGACATTCATCAGGGATAGACTACCTTATGGGGATAGAAGTTGGGCAGGGTTGACAGCGCATAGGGATGACCCTGGTTGGGTGTTAGGTAGTTGTATATAGTTGTATCACTGGTAGAGGGGACCCTTAGACTTTTCTCTTTGGATTTCCCCTCTACTAGGTGAGAGTTTCCCTTTATTGTATTTTTCTGCATATATATATCTTTGGATTTCCCCTCTACTAGGTGAGAGTTTCCCTTTATTGTATTTTTATGCATATATATATCTTTGGATTTCCCCTCTACTAGATACCTACGGGCACTAGGAGGGTTACCCTTACAGATGGGACTTGGGGGGAGGGGGGGCTTTGGGCTTATGTGCTGCAACACAGCTCAGTGTCCTGTCTGTCAGAATCCAAATTTTAAGTAATAAAAGATGTATATGAATGGTGTGTTAGTAAAAGTGTTTGGAAATATTCCTAATGATAATAGAATGGTTTTGGAAAGTGAATAGAAATCCTACAGTAAAAGCGAATGACTTTTGGAACGTTTGCGAATAAAGTGTATAGTTCCGAAGAGACAGAGGTTCCGAAAGGATTCTATCTCATGAATCGAATGAACTTTGCAGTCCATGTCGATCACAGCCAGTGATCTCACATTCTTTGAAGTGGGTTCAACTAATAAAAGTAGAATTGGAGTGCTTACTCAAAAAGTATAAAGTTGTTGTTGAAGTTGAGTTGGGAGTGAGTTGGCAAGTGTGAGTAGAAAATCAAGTTGACATACGATAATTGAACTAGGGAATATACATGCGAATGTGCTAGCTATATACTGAACCATTTGGAAGAAAGAGCGAATGGGAATGAGTCCGTGAAGGTTAGAAAGTAGCCAAGGTACATGTGTACTAATTAAAGGCCACTAGGAAACAAAGAACAAGGGTGGTAGGAAAATTGTGAATGAAGAAAAAGATTAACGGACCCACAATAACTCTTGAAACATGTTTCCGAATCGCATGGCTCTTCGGGTAGAACTAACCGTCCCTAAATCCTTTGGAAGGTCATCCTGAGGGTCTAGAACATTCATACCATAGAACATAATGATATGGAATGTCATCGCAAGCTTCCACACAATAGAAACAACTCAATAAACGAGTTCCTTGGAAAAGATGGGGATAGTGATGGGGATAGTCAGGGTGCTTCTTTTCCAGAAAAAATTATGATCGGACCTGATTATTGATCGTTTCACTAAACACTTCATGGAGTGATTCCTGAACTGGATTGGGTGACCGGATCAAATGTATGTGAAGCATTGATGCAAGGGTGATTCGGAATTCGGAAGATCCATTCGGAAGGATTGGTTCGGAAGGACAATGATATAGATGAGGTGTCCATATTGTGATCGTGACACTGTCCCCTAGATTGGAGGTTGCCTGAGGGTTGGGTGTAGCTTTAAGTATGGAGCATAGGCCTAAGGGGAATGGAGCATG
>QMFG01016951.1:0-17456 GCA_003314545.1 Ramaria sp. MG151
CTACAGGTCACAACCCACGAACACACCCATACCTATACACAATTGTGGACGTACTCTACCCTGTTCACATGCTTTTCATGGTTTCCTTCTATTGAATACTGGTCCTCTGACCTTCCTCGCGCGCCCATATGAATATGTACAAGAGCTTGTCGCCATTTGAGCGCCACGTCTAGCTGGATTTCCAGCGCTACCAGGCTGCACTTATATAGTAATTGAGGCGGGAATGAGGACTTTGGATATCAACATGAGGCCTTTGTCTTTGAGAATATCGAGCTTTGAGTTCAATAGCCACCAGAAATGGTCATGCAAGATTTTGCTAAGTCCCAATACTACCTCATGCACGTCTCATATTTCTCATTTTTATTTTACAGGTCACAGCACAAATACACCATGTATGTAAAAAGAAAAGAAATAGAAATATTTATTATATTTATTTTATATTTTGTTTGGGTTTTATTCAAGTTTTAGTGAGGTTTCTTCAATGTGAGCCTTAGGCGCTTGTTTGATAATCTAAGTGGAGATCTATTGAAACATGGGGGATGGGCTGATGTGGGAGCAAAGTGTCAGCGCTTAAAGTTCACGTACAGTGACGTGAGCTTTGTAGATAGAGATAAAGCTCAAACTTAACAAATTTGAGATAACAATTGAGTTGTATAGATCACTTGAAATGATAGCAAATGGCCAGTGATGATTTGTTAACAGTAGGATGGTTCCAGAGATATAAAGCAAGAGATTGAGAATATGGGAGACTTGTGGAGATTTTACTGCCTTTTGTTGTACCAAGAAATACAAACATATTTAAAGGAAAGGCTAGCTAGTGTGAGTCTTTTGTGAATGAGTGAGAAATAATAGAGTGATGGAGTGGTTCTGGGGTTGCAATCTACATGAGGGTTGAAATGCGCAGAAATGGAACTAATAGCTATCTAAAGCACCTGAAACCGATCTGTGTGCTATGGGAACTACAAATCATGTATGCAACAATTTTACTCAGTGAAAAAGAACAAGAGAAAAGATTGGAAAACTTCTGAAACTTCATTTTGAAGCTCCGGGCGCTTGTTCCAAATGAAATGGAAGCATTCAGCTTCATGACAATAGGGGTGGATGGAAATGGTAAATAGATTGCTCCATTGATGTTTGGAAGTATTTTGGAGTCACGTGGATGTCGATTGCTGGCTATTCTAGCCTGTTTGTGCCCAAACACATATCTGCATGTGTTCATGCTCACATGGGCTCAGGGATGCTTCACCGGTTCATTCTAAAAATATAAACAAAAGAATTTTTAAGGCTAAAAACCTTGAATTGAGATCAGCAACATTTTTATGGTTGTTTTCTGTTTTATTCAAGTGGCTCTACTGATCCATCAGATGGATTATGTAATCCAAAGTTCGCAGGATAGATAATAAATAATAACAGTACATACTCTATGCAACCTACATGCTTCTCATTATTCTCCTCTATCAGACCACGGAACTCTATGCTATGGCCTGCACGTGGCCCGCTCTGTATTTTCCAACTAACACCAGAATCTGAATTTCTCCTTTCCTGGGAGTGAATATCCTTTCCTTGGCCACGTGTCACTATCCCTAGCGCCGCAGATTTGTGAACAAACCAGTATGTGTCTTCTTCCCCCCACCTTTGACCCCAAGCACACTGCTCCCAATTAGATGTGACCCTCACCCCACCTGGTGGTTGAATTAGGGTTTTACCGACATCAGCTTTGGTCAGTCATATTGGTCAACATGCAAGAATATATTGTCAGAGAACTACGATCTACTGTCAGTTGGTGCCGCTTCTATTCACAAACTAAGCACTGATTTCATTCTAGACAATACCAGTCTCCCTGACAGCAAGATGACCATCCATGATGGTAATAAAACATCTTCTTCGAAGTCTCTTCGGGCACATTTATTGACACGATAATAGACTGACGAGAACCCGGGCCCACATTATACTATTAGTTTTCTTCCACACTCGGATCCTGCTCCCTCCAAGATCCATATTTATTCATTATACATCAATGTTAATCCCTTTCGAGGTTTCACAAACTGGAGTCATTATACATTTGCTGACAATGAATTACCGATCTACAGATCATGATTCAATGCCTCTGCCGGAAGTCCCTCAGACACATGAAAAGGTGATGAACTCAACATGAGGAATACTTCTCGCTACCACAACTGTTTCTTCCTCTGCCAAAGTCCTGTAGCTATCGGCATGCATATATTCGACCCATTCTCCACACCACTCTTCAAACTGATGACCACACCCGGTCCCAGAATCCCAGACTCTTCTCAAGGTGAATCGTGAGTTTGGGGTGCTGAGCGTTGTTATTTTATTATTTTTCCTTTTCTCCCACCGCGCGGCTATGCATTACATAATCTACTGATGCATCAGTAGCGCCGCCTAGAATAAAACCAATAAAACCTAATAAAAACAAGTACTAATGTCAATCCAAGGCTCTGGGCCTTAGGAAATTATCTGTTTACATCTTTAGAATCATTCGGCCAACGATGCCCGGCCCATGCAGGGACGAACGTGCGCATACATGCGCTTCGGACACGAACGGGCTTCAATAGCCATCGATCGAGCCCCGCGTGGCTTTGAAACACTTCCAACAACCCCTACGACACTTCTATTTCCATTCCGGATCACCCCTATCGTCGCCGATCCACGAGCGAAGCCGATCGCTTCGATTTCATTTAATCAAGCGCCCAAAGCTTCGAAATGGAGTTTCAAGATTTTCTGTCATTATTTTTCCTTGTTCTTTGACTCAATATAGTAGTGAAACACATGATCTACAAGTCCTACCACCTCACGATCAGTTTCAGGTGTTTTAAACATGTGTTAGTACATATTTTGTGCATTCCTCCCCTCATGTAGACTGCAACCCCAGAATCGCTCCATCACCCCACTATTTTTCTTGGAAACACAAAGGACAATTATTAGCTAGCTCAGACTATAAGTACGCTTGTATATTTCTCCAGAATCTAAGGCAGTATAACCTCCACAGTCTCAGAACAGTCTCCAAATCTTTGCTTGATATCTCAACATCGCCTGCTTTGTTAGCGAATTGTCACTGGCCGTTCGTCATCAATTCAAGCATTCTATTGAACCCATAGTTCATCTCAAAACTGTTAAGTTACAGTTATCTCTCTATCTACAGCTCGCGTCACCGTACGCGAACCTTAAGCGCTTACATTTTGCTTCCGCATCAGCGCATCACCCGCGCTAGAATTTACATCTCGCTTAGATTACACTTTAGGCGCTTAAGAACCGCCTCAAGCAAACTTGAACAAAACATCAAAAACACTTCAAATAAACAAAATAAAATTCTCCATTTTATCTCTTATTAAGCGTGCGCCCGCGCGACATCACCCTCACACCACCCTATTCCAAATTTCAAACTTCGAATTCGGAAATTCGCCCGATCTCCATCACTATCCAACAGTTCCCTTGTTGAACCTGGCACTGCTCACGGTTTCCTCTCCACCTACGTGCATTCCACGTTTCTGATTAATATTACATGATTTTGGCTGGTTCCATTGGCGCAATGTTGGCTTAAGTGACCAAGGCCTCTACCTTGCTGGGGCTGTAACTCGTACTTGGTTGACATTTATAAATACACAAGGAAAGTACTCTCTTTGTTATATCAAGGCAAGTTTCATCCATGGGCTAATATTTATGACAGCTTGGGGTGAGAAAAATGCGCCGTATCCTCCCAAAAGTATTATATGCGGATCTACAGAGACGAGGAGAGGACCGAAACGGTGGTTTGAGTTGAGATGTATATCCATGTGAAGACAAGATGCTCTGTTCAGGATTAGGATCGATCACCGTATTCTATCTTTGAAGATTCTACTGGAAACAAGCCGAGTCAGAGAAAGAGATAAGATGTAGAAAAGGAAGAAAAAAAGAGTGGACAGTGTACAAACAAAGGGGAAGAGTGGCAGATATAACACCAAGTGCGACCAATAAGTGCATAGAAGCATGGTTGCTCCCTGCCCATGCGTCTACCGAGCTGTAAAAGACTATAAATCGAGGTTGGAAAGCGTATGTAGTAGACCAACTCCGAGGTGTGCTTTTTAGTATATGCACCACCACGAGGCATCACAGCTGTGAGGAATCCGCCTTGCCCATGTGCTCTCGCCTCCGTTATAGGTGAAAGAGAGGGACCATGCTGCGCATGCCAGATGGAAAGCATGGCCTGTACAATAGAGACATCACCTCAAATACCGAAAGGATGCTCGCCGCTATATGCAAAGTGCATGTGTGATTTCCTCTGGGACATATATACAGGATACGAAGACAAGAGGTATTTGTATGTCAGCAACCCTAATTCTAAGAAAATAGCCTTTCGCGGAATCAATTGCTTGGACCGGGCACCTGGCTCAGCACAGCTATTCACAATCTTTGAATTCGGAACGTGCCTGGGGATGCAGTATATAGGCGCCGCCACCTTTTCAAACGTAGCGCCCATCACGCTATTCAAAATTCCACTTCGGAACGTGCCTGAGAATGCAGTCTATAGACGCCCAGCGTTTCACTTTTAGCGCCGATATGCGGCTTCTTCGAGAAGCTTAGCTGTGTATAGCCAACCAATACTCATCATATTTTAGTCCTTGTTTCCCATAGACAAAGAGGCTGTAGTGTATTCTGACTCTGCTGCAAATTAGCGACAATGGGGATCAAAAACAGGGACAAGACCGATCGCGGAATTTAGCTCCTACGGACCGGACGCATGGCTTATCACTGCTATTCCCAATATTCAGACTTCTAATTCAGAACTTCTCCAGATGTGCATCGTGCTTGGGAAGTTCTGACAGTAGACATCGCAAGAGTCGCGTATCATTCGAATCTGGAGCAGGTCTTGTCAGTAAGTCTCCCAACTTTGCGTCGGCCGGGGTGTCTTCGAGTCACTGAGACTCCCACAGGTTGTTTTCTTCCAGCCGGCTACGCCGGCCTTCTTGTCATTCGCCTAAAGTAAGTCTCCCAACTTTGCGTCAGATGGGGTGTTTGTCAGTTACTGAAATTCTCACAGGTTGTCTTCTTCCAGCTGGCCACCTCAGCCTTCTTGTCATTCGCCAAAAGTAAGTCTCCGAACTTTGCGTCGGCCAGGGTGATAGCCACTGAAACCCTCACCGGTTGGTTTCATTCTTATCAATCGCCAAAAGTAGGTCTCACAACTTTGCGTCGGCTAGTGTGTATGCCGGATATTGAAACCCTCACCGGTGGTTTTCTTCTAGTTGCCCACCTCAGCATTCTAATAAGTCTCCAAAAGCAGGTTTCACGACTCTGCCAGTGTGTACGCTGGTCAATGAAATTCTCACAGGATGTACTCTTCCAGCTGGCTGCCTTGGGATTCTTATCGGCGCCAAAGTAAGTCTTCCCTGATTCTTTACTCGTACCGAGACGCTGCACTTTATTAAGCTACATCTGCAGCTCTGTATTGAGAAAGTAAGTCTCACATACTTCGCTCGTGAACTTCGGTCACTGAAACTCTTGCGGGTTGTTTTTATCAAGCTACTTCGGCCGGCCTTTTAAAGAAGTAACTATCATTTGTTCCTTCCATATGCAAATGCTAGTCACTGAATGTGCATCAGTGTGGCATCCCACCCCTATGAGCTCATTTCATCAATGTTATTGAAAAAAAGTTCCTTACACGCTTTTATTCCAATGTAACATTAGAATGGAATTCGAATTCAATCCAAGGATGCATTTTCAATGGGTGAAACACTCTGGCTGTGTCCGCGTTATCGCTCAGCCTGATAAAGTAATTTTTGTTAGCGAAATGGACCTCAACCGTTGTGATCTCCTCCTCGTTTAGCCCTAACCCTAAGACAATAGCCTTTCGCGGAATCAAATTGGCCTGGACCGGACACTTGGCTCGTCACCGGCATTCCCGAATTCAGAACATGCCTGGGGACGCAGTCTATAAATGTATAATTTAGTTCTGTTTATATGTCTTGTGTGTTCTGACTCTGCTTGTGGAATGATAGACAAGACCAACTGCAGAATTTACTTCCCACGGTCATGGCTTATCACCGCTATTCCCCCTCATTCAAACTTCGACTTCGGAACTTCGCCCGATGTCCATCGTACCTTGGCGGTTCTGAATGTAAACGTTGTGAAAGGAGTCGCGTATCATTCGAATCCGGAGCACGTACTGATCCGATCACAGCCGAGGGTCACCTTTCGCGGAATCTATTTGGCTCCGGACCGGACGCTTGGCTCATCACCGCTATTCAAATTTCGAATTCGGAACATGCCTTGGAGAAGTGGTCTATAGACGCGGCCAGCGTCTCACTTTTAGCGCTGATATGCGGCTTCTGCGAGAAGCTTAGCCGTGTATAGCCAACTAATACTGATCATATTTTAGTCCTTAAAGGAGGTTGTATGTCTTGTGACTCTGCCTGCAAATTAGCGACAATAGGGATCAAAAACAGTGAGAAGACCAATGAGGGATTAACCTCCCACGGTCCGGACACATGGCTTATCACCGTTATTCCCAATATTCAGACTTCAAATTCCAAACTTCGCCCGATGTCCATCGTGCTTCGGCAGTTCTGAAAGTAGACATTGCAAGAGTTGCATATCATTTGAATCTGGAGCAGGTACTGATTCTGATCACAGCCGAGTTCCATAGCAGCAAAGCAAATGTAAACTGCAGCACAAGAACAAGTAAGGGAAATATTATAATATGATATGAATCACATTCCTTGATCATAACAGACTGATGACATCCAATGTCACAGATACATGTCATTGTCAGGCTCCTTCAAGAGCAAGTGGCATCTGCTGAGGTCTCAGTCTTATGTCACGGGGAAGCTCTAGGTGACAGAGTACGGCACGTGGTAATATCTTGTATCTTCACTTGTCACTGCCACTCGCTCTCCTCGTCTTCAAACATATTTTCACCCCTTCTCTGTTCTTTCCGGCTTCGCCTTTATTTTCATCTTTCTCCCTCTCTCTTTCTACTTTATGTCCCGTTCCCCTGCCTTTTGATCCTTTCTACCCCACCTCCTTGCCACTGCACTCGACTCTCCTTGCATTCTCGCCCCAAACCGCGGGCCATTTGCATTCTTCTTGTTGATTCTTCTCCTCGCCTCTATTCTACCACTTCCTATCCAAAGCGGACAACGGTGCATATCTGGTGATACCGAGACAACAAGACCTCAAGCACACATGAACTGCTCTCCTCCCTTAAGTCTGAACTATAAATTTTCAACCCTGCACTGACATTTTGACATTTTGGTTGGGTTGGGGTAACACCTTTCATGCTAGAGCCTCACCTGACCATCGAACTGTCTGCTTTTGAGTCTGCTTTCTTTGGTTCCCTCGTCGACTCCACCTCCTTCGCAACTCTATCTTGGACATGTTCCAGCCACATTTGATATCGTCTTTTCTTTATTTTCGCTGTCACGTCGACTCCATTGGCACCCGCCCATGCCAGTGCTACAGCTAGTTGTCGTTACATTTACCACGTCTTGCTATTATCACCGCACCAACCTCATCGCGGCTTCATCTGACTATCAGGAAAGTGAGGGTGCAGAGGCACTGTGGCAGCAGCTACATCTCAGCTATGGTAGTATTGTCTTGGGTTATCACTCTAGCTGGTTTGCTTATCTGGGTCTTTTACTGTCACGTCATCTCTTTGCTTGCGCTGATGCTACACCCTATTCCCGATCTTTCTGCCATCGCAGCAGCTTCATCACATCGAGCCATCTCTCGTTATCAATGCAGCTTCTCTGTCTCACTGCCATATTCCCTGTCTTGTAAATTCTTGGCCATGCTGCTGCTACACCTTGTCCACAACGTCTCTTTGGTTATTAATCTGTCTTCTGTCTGTCTGCATCCTTTTCTGTCTGGCTGGTTATCACTCTATTTGCTGTGTCTGTGTCTGTTCCTGCCTGTCTGGTTATTACTCTTGTCTGCTCTGTCTCCATCCTTTTCTGTCTGTCTGGTTAATACTCTTTTCTGATCTGTCTGCGTCCATTCCTGCCTGTCTGGTTATTACTCTTGTCTGGTCTGTCTGTCTGCATCATTTTCTGGCTGTCTGGTTAATACTCTTTTCTGCTCTGTCTACATCTGTTTCTGTTTGTCTGGTTATTACTCTCTCTGCTCTGTCTGTCTGCATCCTTTTCTGTCTGTCTGGTTATTCCCCTTGTCTGCTCCATCTGTGTCTGTTCCTGTCTGCCTGGTTATTACTCTGTCTGCTCCGTCTGTCTGCGGCCTTTTCTGTCTCTGGTGTCCGCTCAATCGTTTCTGTCACGTTAAGTCTTTGGCTATGCTGGTGCTACACCCTATTCTTTGTATCTCTCTGCCGTCGCAACAGCTTCATCTCGGCGGTGCTAGAGCTACTTCTGGTTATCGCTCTGCTTGCTCTCTCTGCCTGCGCCCTTTTCTGCAGTGTTGATTGCTTGTCTACACTGGATCTATAGCCTATTCTCTGTATCTTCCATCTGTATCCCTCTGCCGTCGGAGCAGCTTCATCTCAGCTAGTTTCTCATTACTTCGCATTGTCTTCTGCCATCTCTCCAAGTGAAACCTCTGATGCACCATGGGACTTCCTAATTACTTCCCTCGGCTTGCCGGTGTCTTGATGCTCTTCTACTCTGCTCCATCTTCACGAAGCTCTGGGGCCTGACTTCTTTTCTTTACATTCTACTTCTAGTCCACACGCACCTCTCTGCTGAAGAAGAAACTTGGCTTGCTCCTCGTGTATTTGCTGCCCTTTCTCTTTGTCGATATCGCGCTGGTTCTCGGCGTTTGGGACAATGGACCATGTTAGAGGCTGCGCCCATCTGAGCAATAGGAGGGACGACTTTGCTTCCTACGAGTCTGTTTATGAAAGAAAGTAAGTCTCTCAACTTTGCGTCGGATGGGATGCATGCCGGTCACTGAAACCCTCACAGGTTGTTTTCTTCCAGCTGGCTACCTCGGCCTTCTTGTCAGTCTCCAAAAGTATGTCTCCCAACTTTGCGTCGGCCAGGGTGGTATGCCAGCCTCTGAGACCCTCACAGGTTGGTTTCTTCAAGCTGGCCACCTCGACATTCTTATCAGTCGCCAAAAGTAGTTCTCACAGCTTTGCATCGGCCAGTGTGTACGCCGGTTATAGCGAGACCGCCTAAGACATAAGTGTACGTAGCAGGAAATGTACTGTCATATAGGTGGCGGACAGTGATTGTGGGAGATGGAGGGGGGCAAATAAATTTATCCCTTGTGATGACTGATCCTCTGCGTCTCACACAGTGTTTTGATGACGTACGCGGGTAACTGCTGAAGCACTCACCTCCAGTCCATCACTCGTGAATATATGTATGATTCTATTCATATTGTGAAAGGATCTGATATTATCTGGTACTTCCACAGTGCTACAACCTATTGTATCTACCGTCATTTTGGTGCATATTTTCCTATACTCGCTGATCTTTTGACGGGACAACAGAATAGATACAATTCACTCTAGCATAGCGCGGCACTGCCCAGTCCATATCCACGCAGCACATCGCGCCTCAAACCTCCTCCTAAACCTCGGTGACAAATGGAGAAGCAACACCAATGGGAAGCTGCAGGCACCATATAGAGGGGTGACTGTTTGAATGTGAGCACAGCATGTCACACTTGAAAGACGAGAAATGATTACGCTTTGGATGAATAGAGACGAAGACTGTCTTTTATCTGAGTGAAAGTGTCTTCTTCCTCTTCGTCAATGGACTGCCCTTCCGGGTTATGCCACAAAGCGTCGTCCAACCACTGCGGTTGAGGGTCGAAAGATAGGCGATGTTCGGCCGTAAACTCGGGAGCTCCAGAGTTAGGAATATATGCACCCTCTCTGTGCGAAAATAGATACACGGTAGGTTCCATCGCCTCCACATCCGCATCGAGTCCCACTGTAAGGTACACACATATCCTGGAGCAGAAGGACCGTCCACAGCTGTCAGATCAGTGTACCATCCTTGTTGAATCCCAGTTACTGTTTTCGTACTAGCTGTCAAAGAGTAATCACAGAGTTATAGTAAGGCGACGCTGACCAAGTTTCAACTCGTGTGGGGCAATCGAGAGCCCATGCTGAGCGATGATCGAGGGAGCGAGGCGATGCAACTCATTCCATGCATGCATCTCATCAAGATTGTCATATGATAAAGTAAACCACGTGAGAACACTTGCGGGGATAGTGAGAGGACAAAGTCTGGGATAGAGGATGTAATTAAACAGGTCATAAACGAGAGAGTGAACTTGCCGTCGTCTTTGGCAAGGTTGACCACCATCACTCACTATATCTTCTGCAGCAATGCGATCGAAATACCACCGCCAAACCCCGGATGCACGTTCCACGAGAGTGCCCCATATTGAGCTTGCAACGAGTGGTGAATGTTGTCAACAACCACAAAGTCACCAGCTTCCGTTACGTAACCAATGTCTCCCAATCCCATCGAGCCGGAGGGACGGACCTCGAACCGACTCAGCCCTAGCCAGCCTCGCTCGAAGAATGCAGCCCCAAGCATCGGAAGGCTGAGATCTTCATAGCGACATTGGAGGATATCCAAGAGGTCGTCAGAACTCGGCAGTCGCGCTAACGTGTCACACAAACTATATGCTATCGATGTGGCTGGGTTGTGGCTGTAGGATATGTTGCTGTCATTAACAGTCAGCACCAACGTAGTAGTGATCATGATAACATGTACTAACATCGGAAGCGATGCCCACATACTATCATAAACATCGGGCTACCATGTCGCGTTACCACGACTGGGGTCAACTCAATACTGCACAACATAAGCCTGTCAACTAACTCCAACCGAGATCTGACAAATAGGGTAAAGCTGATTGGGTATTGCACAGACCTAAGCTGGATACGACATGTTGTACATTACTTACAACTCCCTTGAGCTCTTATATCTGTAACCGTCATTCCATCCAGTGTTTTCCCAGCGCTACTCACCGCACTGCCTGCCTTGAATTCTTATATTCCTCCAGACCGCCAGAGTCAAAATTTCAATCCTTTCCGCCACGGTACACCATACAGAATGGATATTGCATTATTTGTGATCGTCTGTCTCTAACTTTGGCATATAAGCTCATAACAATTTGTTCACAATTCTTTCCATCCGGGGAGAACAGGTCTTAAGTGGGCATCGAAGGTATCGTGGAGCGATTCCAGATAATTATTTTAGTTGTGGGCGAATTGCTCCAACATTGATCCCACCCTATCGCGAGGGGTAAATTTCACCGCAATTATGGGGAATCGCGCGTAAAGCACCGTGACTACAGTTTGTGGGTTCATCTTTGTTTTCGATGACTGTGAATATGCACTCAAAGTATTTAGTGTATGTGACGTTAATGAGGGATAGCAGTTTCTCCAGATATCCCCAGCCGCATCGCTGTTATCGATTAAGTGAGGAGGAATGTTCATTTGGCGAAGGCGTGCGCGGAGGCTTGCCGACTCTTCGCACAAATTGAATACCATTACAGACTCACCGATGACGTGTGGATACTTTTCAGTGCGAGTTCTCTCCTTGTGGACCTCGTTCCACGTTCTGGTGTGTCCATCATGATACCCACCCTCAGGACATTTCTCCTGGTGAACCTTGAACTAATCGAGTGTCAGAAGCACAGATAATACCCTCCATTTTCATTCTGATCCTGCAGCAATCGAATGACAACCGAAAATGGCCCACCACCAGCCCAGAAGAATTATTTTATCATGCCGGCGAATATGCGCCCTCGAATATTCCCTAGAATGCCGAGGGAAACACCAGGTCAAAGTGGTGTCTAGACTACTGATAGCCTTTGGGAAAGCCCACTCGGTGGTTTCGGTGACGTGTCTCCCCTTTCCATCTCAATACATTCACTTATTCTTTTACGATGTTCTGTTCGGCTCACATAAGCCCCCTTATTCTCAATCAATCAGTGATCTTCTCTTGGCTGCTACTAAATGGCGCACGATTTTCTTCCAGTAACTGCCTACCAACGCCCGCTAACGCGTCGCCTTAAGGCCAAAGTACCTTCGTAGTAGCCTTCATCGGGTTGTATTGGGACTCGGTTAAACTGAATAGAACCGTGAACCCCCGCTGCTTGGCTCAGTGACACCGTTGTTCTCCACCATTCTCGCTGCACTCCTCATTCAACTTTTCCAGACTCCACTGCCATCGCCTCTTTACCTCTGTTGGCTTTTTTCCTCGTTTCACTTCCACCGCGAGTCTCTTTCCAGGTGCCCCACTTCCACCGCTGCTCCCACTCCATCCCCTGAATCATGTAGCTACGCCCCAGTGTTCTTTCTTCTGAGTGCATGAGAGGTGAGGAGGGAGCAACTTCAATCGGCGGCTGTTGCACCGAAGAGCCCTATGAGGCCACCGCTTTAAACACCAACAAGTCAACCATCTACGCACGCTCCACACCCAATGCTCCAGCTTGATTTCTATCAGCAGCTCAGATATTCGACCCGATGTTCTCCTCTCCTAGTCCTGCGTCATTTCGCGCCATTTACACCGAGATTCTACAACGCAGAATAGGTCTTTGTGCTGACTACAGAGAAGAACAGACACGGGATCATTGACGATGCATTTATCGAACAATTTCGATATGCTTTGCGTTGGATTAGTTCTTGGAGGCAGAGGAAGAATCGGTGCAGTCGTTCATATCAACTGCGGCAAAGGATGATCCCGAGGATGATGACCCCGCGAGACCGCTCGAGACACCCGTATTGCTATTACGAACTACAGTATTAAATTGTGCGTCACAGGTAATGTCAGTCATTGGGAGATGGAGGGGGAGCGAATACAATTTATCTATTGTGATGACACTGATCTTGTGCGTCTCACGCAGGGTTTCAATGCGATAAATGTGGGTACAAGAACTTCTGAACCGCTCACCTCCTTCACCCTGCAGCTCCGTTGGCGGAATGTAACACTTCGTTACTGTTGCAAATTCCGAACCATGTCGTCCACCAACACCCGGATAGTCGCCAGAATCATATATTCGCAGACTAGGTCCATGCACCGTGATGGTGAACAAAAGAGCCCTAAGTAGCTGGTGATCAAGCACCTGGAAGTGGGTCGAGCTTCTCATCCAACTCATCGTCTTAATCCACTGGAATTCGCAATACGTGGCATCGCCCCGCCTTATGTCTATCAGTCAGAGATCAGCAGCCAGATCACGGTCTCCCTGTTCTTTTGTATCAGATACGGTAGCGAACAGCCGCAATGGTTGAAGTCTGAAGTGTTTACCAGGCCTCAGCGTCCTCGGGATCATCCCTTTGCCGCAGTTGATTTGAACAACTGGACCGACTCTTCCTCTGCCTCCAGCTCAAACTCTTCCTCCTCCCGTAAATGACAACCCGAATACCAGCGCCAACCCAGACCTCGTCTGCGGATCCGCCATGTAGACCGTTACGATCACTGTTTCAGTGCCTCCGCAGTGCTTGGGACCTGGTTCAGTCTCCCGTCCACGTTTCCTCCGGCGCTAATGCCGCTCCCACTCCGGTTTACTCCTCTCCCACGGGAGCCGCTCCTGCTGCCTCGCTCCCCCTCAACAACATGGCGTTCATCCAAAGGTGTTGATTATTCCTTGATGAGCTAAGAAGTTGCTGCTTGAATACATGGACTACACTACTATAATATGAAAGTAGCTTCTTCGGGTCATAAGCTCGCGGTGTTCCCTGATGTTTTTGGGTTTGTCGTATTTTCGATTATTTTTTATATTTATTTGAGAAAGCTATCAGGCCCTTGAATATCAGTCGATACTGGGAAGACATGGTTCGAAGTGCGCCGGTATCACGCGGATGCGATACCCAAGCCCGTCTCGATTCTGAAGCCCCTAACATCTTGGATGCTGGGCTGATACTTTACCAAAAAAAAAATGATTTGGCAGATCAGAGGGTGATAAGATACTGGTCAGACGTGGCTTGAAGCAGACGGGACCTGATATTGAGAGGTTCGTTTCTATCGTTACTACATAAGGGTATTAAATGTTGTCCACGAACTCTGGTCTAGCATTGACAGATATGGTGAAATGCAACGGCACAGCATTGCATAGGCCTCCGAAGCTGGGCACGTTGCATCCAGTGTTTTCTCAGCGCTACTCACAGTATAATCTTTTTTCAGCTCTTATATTCCTGCAGCTGTTACCGCCAGAGTCAACCTTTCCACAGCGGTACAACTACACGAAATGGACATTGCATTATTTGTGCTTGTCTGTCTCTAATTTTGATATTTAAGATCGATACAATTTGTCCACGAACTCTAACCTAGATTTGACAGATAGGGCGAAATTGAAAGGCACAGCGTTGCATAGGCTTCCGAAGCTGGGCACGTTGCTTTCCAGCGCTACTCACAGCACAGCCTCCCTCGAGCTGTTATCTCCCTCCACCGGTGACCGCTACAGAGCCAACCTTTCAACCCTTTCCTCCACCGAATACTACACGAAATGGACATCTCAACTGATCTCCTCCGCTTATCAGGAACAGTCGCACTCGTTCCAGAGCTGAGTGCCACTTTCAAGCTGGCGATGCTGATTATACAAACTGTTCAGGCATGTTACCTCTGCGCGTCCATGTCGTCTCTTAACTTTTTTTTGCATTGGCAGATCTCTAAAAGGAACACGGCAAGGTTGCAATACTTAAGCCACTTCATCGCAGACTGTCTGGTCGCCATTGCGGAAAATATGGATGGAAAATGGGACGCTGCTCCAACTGCACTCAAGACGAAACTCAATGAGTTTGAAGTGTATGTTCCTGCCTTCAAGTCATCTCGTGTTGGACATTTATGCATGCCGGTGGAATGGTAGGGTATTAGAAGATGTTCTCAAGGTTGTGAAAAGGACGGCATCTTCATCGACTGTGAAAGCCTTTTTCAACGCAGGAGATCGTGATTTCGATATCACGATGTTAGAGAAACGATTATCAGACACTCAGAGGTCGATTCTGGTGAGCGGATAACAGACATAAATGTAAACTTGCCACCCACTCCAAGAATTTAGCTTCTGTTGGGCGTGGATGCATCAATGGCTGTGAGCCCAGTCTCTATATTTACCACTCCACTTTCGGTTCAATGGACATGGCTTCACAGCTCGAAAATATCACAAGGGTGGTGAGTTCACAGGAGGCTGTTGTCAATGCAGTGTACGATCAGGTCCTGCGTCTCGGAGATCTCAATCTTGGTCGGTCTTCAACGACAGACGACCCAGATGCACGTATTCATGATCGTTTCAGGAAGGAACCCTATGCTGATGAATATTGAAATCTAGATATGCACCTACACAAGTGATGACATTGTCGTTTTCGAGACAATTGGCCAATATCGAGTCTCTCTACGTTCTCAACGACATTCGAGTACCGATTCAGTTAGAGTTGAACTGCATATGGCGAAACGTTATGATAATAGAACAGTGCTGGTGAAAAACTACTACGGTATGCCATCTCCCGGGAAGACAGAACTTGTAAGGCGCCCTTTTTTCAGATTTTTGGCTGTTTTTCACAATTCCTTAGTTTCTGCAAACACTCGATAATCACCGACACATTCGGTAAACCTCTCTTGGTTGAGAGATTGGCTGGTGTTAACTTTCGAGGGTTGACAGGAGCCCTTACTTATTGCAGCTTGTTGGAGGGAGCAGAAGCACAGCCAGCATCCCATTCCAGGTGTATCACATGCCTGGCAATCATCTTGAGAATTTAATAAGTTGGATCTGGCGGACATTGTCTTCAAATCCGGTAGAGGCTATTTACGGTATATATAATATGGTGTGTCATTGCACACAAACATGATGTTGCATGTAACTCATGCATGTTAGAGCAGCGAACATCTCTGAGTGTATGCCGTACTCTTAGGTTCTAATTTGCGTGTTTAAAGATCAGTGATTAGGCCTTGAATGAATTCCAACGGTTAGGAACAGGCTGCTTTCCCTCCCATCATTGGGCTTTGGTAGTGGTTCACTGTTGTTTAATCTACTCCTAGCTGACATACTCAAGGCCAGAGGTCTTTATGTTAGTGTTCAACACTGCAGAAATGGGCATCAGTGGAAGCTTATATATGCGGGTGAATTATCATGTGAGGAGGACTATATGGTAAGTTACAAAGAGTGTTGATTTGATCTTAGTTATAGTAACGCGATATGGTAGCCTGATATTTACCGTGGTTTTTGGGTATCACTTCCAGAGTTAGTACATGTTACCATGGTCTCTACTACGTTGGTGCTGACTGTTCATGACAGCAACATATCCTACAGCCGGGACCCAGCGATGTCTATAGCATATAGTTTGTGCGACTCGTTAGAGAGATTGCCAAGCTCCGATGACCTCTTGGATATTCTCCAATGTCGCTATGATGATCTCAGCCTCCCTGTTTTTGGGGCGGCATTCTTTGAGCGAGGCTGGCTAGCTCCGAGCGCGTTCGAGGTCCGTCCCACCGGTCCAATGGGATTGGGAGACATTGGTTACATAACGGAAGCTGGTGACTTTGTAGTTGTTGACAACATTCACCACTCGTTGCAAGCACAATCTGGGGTACTCTCGTGGAGCGTGGATCCGGGATTTCGCAGTGGCTTCGAGTACCTCGATTAAAATCCTGCAGAAGATATAATGAGCGATGGTGGACCACCTTGGCAAAGACGACGGCAAGTTCATTTCTCCCTTTGTTTGAGGCCTGGTTAATTACACACTGTATTCCAGACTTATCCCTCTTACTATCCCCGCAAAAGTATTGTCATGGTTTTATCTAAAGTACGACTATCTTGATGAGATGCATGCTTGGAATGTGTTACATCACCTCGCTCCCTTGATCATCGCTCAGCATGGGCTCTCAATTGCCCCACACGAGTTGAAACTTGGTCAGTGTAGCCTTATTGTAATTATGGGACTACTCTTTGACGGCTAGCACGAACAGTAACTACAGTTCAACATGGATGGAATACTGATCTGACAGTTGTGGACGGTCCTTCTGCTCCACGAGATGTGTACACCTTTCACTGGGACTCGGAAACGGATATGGAGGTGATAAAACCCACCGTCTATATCTTTTCGCACAGAGAGGGTGCATATATTCGTAACTCTGGAGCACCTGAGCTTATAGCAGAACATCACCTATCTTTCAATCCTAAACCGCAGTGGTTGGACGACACAGCACAGTGTGATTTGGAAGGGCACTCCATTGATGAACAAGAAGAAGAGATTTCCACTGAGGTGAAAGACGGGTTTTGTCTCTATTCATACCAATTGTAATTTTTCTTGTTTTTCACGAGTGACAAACTGTGCTCACATTTAAACAGCTATCCTAGGATATGGTGCCTGCAGCTTCCCATTGGTGTTGCCTCTCCTCTCACCGAGGTTGAAGAGTAATTTTGAGGTGCAATGTGCTGCGTGAACATACCATATTCCTGACCTCATGTTTCGTGTTGCAGTTGAATGTTATATTTTGTCGAAATTTCAGAGAGTGATTAGGCTAGGTGATAAGATACTACATGAT